>SOMO01000014.1:130124-158120 GCA_028128575.1 Paedocypris carbunculus | reverse complement strand
AAAAAAATGTCTTTAAAACATTTATATATTAAAACATTTTTAAAAATTGGAGGAGTATTTCTTTTCCATGAAAAATCTTAGAAGGATAAACACTTAGAAATAGGTCTTTCAATGTCTCTTAGGTTAAAAAATGTAGTCTCATGGTTTTAAAAATGGGGGGTATTTTTAGAATATGTGTTTTGTCCGAGAAACGCAATTGCAAACGCAAACTGATTTCACGGAAACACGGGTCGGGCCTGTCAAACACACAGTTAACTGATTCTGAGAAATAAAAGAAAATAAATCATCATATACTTATTAGGTGAGAACTAAATGTTCCTCCTTCCTTTCACCTATTATCACATCAATCGTTTCTTATCGACTATATTGTTTCTGTCACATTCTAGTATTGGTGTTGGAATGTTACTATGGATGTGACCTTGCGAATGAAGTTGCTAAATTAAACTTGAACTTCGAGTTTGCAGTTGTCCACTTCTGCATGTCGAAACGACCGAAACACACAGCTACAGTTCTACAACCCATTTTTGTCCAAGCTTTTGTCCGAGATTAAGATTACATTTGCTACCCACCAGCCATTGCTCTGGTGATGAACATGCCGCCCTGTTTGATGAGCAGTGACACGTCAAGGGTTCCTCCACCTAGATCCACCACCAGCACATTGAACACATCAGCCTTGTGAAGGCCATAGGCCATAGCTGCGGCTGTGGGCTCGTTGATCACACGCAGGACGTCCAGGCCTGCATGGAGAAAGGACACTGAGGTCATGCACATGTGATAGAAACAGGCAAACCGAAGACTGACCGGCCAGGTTGGCGGCTCTGACGGTGTACTTGCGCTGCCTCTCATCAAACTCCGCCGGCACCGAAATCACAGCTTTATGTACCGCCACTCCAAGCTGCTTCTCAGCCATCTTCTTCAGCTTCAGAAGCAGCCTGGAGCCAATAAACTCAGGCGTCACTGTGAAGGTGCTGTTGGTGGACACCAGAAATTCTGCTGTGTTGGTGTTAAGTACAACCTGCGTTATTAAAAATAAACAACAATTTACAAGAAGGACGATAAAAACATGGACGAAAAGGCTGCTTTGTTGGTACCTTGAAGGGATAGCGTGCGCTTTCCTTCTGCAATGTCTCACGGTTGAAAAGCTTCCCTATGAATCGCTTGGCGTCATAAATGGTGTTTTGTGGGTTCGTGTCGGACAGTTCCTGCCCCTCGTGCCCGGAGAACACGCCGGCCGGGGTGAATGAAACCACACTTGGGATGCTTTTGTGGCCTTTCTCGTCTTCTATCACCTCTACCACACCAGTGCCCGGTTGGAAGACTCCCACGGAGCAGAAAGTGGTGCCGAGGTCGAGGCCAATTATTCGGGGGGTCGGAGGGGGCAGGTACTGCTGCCCCAGATACCCCGCCAGGAACAAGGCAAGAATCACCGAACCTATGGAAGATTTAGGTAAATTTCGGGCTCCATATGTAACTAAATGATCAACTCACCGATTATAGACACCTCGCCGGCCATGACTGTAGTAGTAACCGCGATAGGCTTCCAAGTTTTATTAACTGTATGCGCATCGTCCGCTCAATCACACGTCACCTTAACACAAGCGGAAGCGTGGGCGGGCGCTCTTGGGGATTGTAGTTTATTCAACATCTCCCGTTAGGCTAAGTCATTGCTCTAGAACTACATTTCCCGGGACTCAGTGAAACGGTACAATTATGGAGAGAGAAAGTGAAGAGATGGGAAGTATAGCCGAAGGGAAATCTTATATTGCGGCTTACTGTTATAGAAACCGCAATGTAACTGTAATGGCAGTGCTGAGCGTTTGTGTATGAGTAAAAAAGTGGCAGTATGAGCATTTATGAGTGCACACTTTTCGCTTTATAAATGTCACCATTCAAGAAGTACTTACGTGCACATTTTTCAATTAAATTACTCGCTTAATGTAAAATATGCGTTTCTATGGGTTTTCTAAAAATATCGCTCTAAACGAACAATCGCGAGAAAATTAAAACCACGTATCCGCGAAGGATTTTGGTAAATGTAGTTTTCGTCCTTTTACAGGGCGTTGTTGTACGACACTCGAAAGTGGGCAGTAGGGGGCGTCAAATTTGTATCCAAGAAAATCTTTTCTCGTTATGAAAACGGGGATGTACTTGGAAAAATCATGGTGTAAATGAATCTGAATGTATGACGTAATTATTTTGATACGGTTTTGAATATTAAATGGTTTTTGCATGTTATTGCAATTATTTTGTCTAAGATGAATATATCCATTCATTTTCTTAACTGCTTTTCCACTGATGGGAATCTGAAGTGACACATAGTGTATTTATTGCATATTTACATTGTCTTTATTGTATGCACCTGCTCTTAAAATTACTGTTGACATTCACATTTCTATGAACATATAATACATTAAGTTTGACTCAGTCATGAACACAATTTGGTCTATCCAATTAGTCTGTAATGCATTGTGTTTTTTTTATATAATGAAATACAAGACCATTGAATCGTGAATGAGACACACTTTCAAGCGACTGAGTTTTTAGACTGCATTCAGGGAAATTGTTCAAACAAGTTGCGGTTCTGTGAAAGTGAAAGTTGCTTTTAAGAGTCAAATGCTTCTATACCTGAAGAGGAGCAGACAGTGAAGTTTGGTTTTAGTCTGAGACAGAGATTGAAGTTTACGCCACATAAAAATAGAATGGAGGCATACAACTAATGCACTATATACTGTAATGCAGAATAAATAATTTATTTAATATTTCTGATATTTTCAGTAGCACATTTCAGTAATCATAAGCATGACAAATATATAAAAAATAGGTTGAAGTAAAATTTCAACAAAACAGCACAAACATCTACAGATTTGAGAAAATGAATAGATACAAAACATAAATGTGTACATGTTTTTAGGTAAGACCAGGTTTTTCAGCAGTCTGTACATTCTGCTGGAATAAAACAGCCAGAGTCTCTGGGACAGCCTTCTTCTTCATCGACCTTCATCAACGTATTGTCCTCTTCTGCAGAACAGAGCAGAGCATACCAGAGCTTTTATTCTGTGCATTTATGAAAAACAGAACATGTGACTTCCAGCCCCTTAACTCCATCACTTAACTTCTAATATCTGCCTTCAGTTACCTCCATCCCCTAACCTGATCCTGACCTCCATCTCCCAAGTTTTTTTTACTGTATTGCATCAAAGATTCATTTAAGATGATAAGCTTATGGCATTCTGTGAAAATTAAAAAAAATGTGTATGCACACTTTAATTCTGACGTAGTTAAGACCAGAGATCAAAGTGTCTCTGTAAGTTGCTTTGGATAAAAACAAATCTCACATAAATGCAAAGTTAAGCAGAGAATCGAGCAACAGACCAAAGAACAACCGAGAACAGACCAAAGAAGTGTTAATGATTCCGGCAGAACTCACTGCCGCTAACGTAGAGACAGTCTGACGCCGCGAGCAGTCGGCGTCTGTCCTCGGGATCAGTCACATTCAACTCGATCAAGTGTCTTTCCTTTAGGTGTTTGAGGTCGTCGACAGTCTGGTAGCCGTTCAGAAGCAATGAAGAAGCATATTCCTATGTCAAGAGATTTCACAGCTTGAAAAGTTAATGCGTACTGAAAGTATTGCACTGTACTGATTAAGTGATCAAGTGAGCTGTGAATACAACTGTACCTCTAGATGGAGTCTTTCTAGTAACTCCAGCAAAGTGTTGGGTCGTGGCTTCTTGCAAACTTTCATCGTCCTTATTTTGGGGGTTTCTTCCTCGTCTAGCTCCTTCTCAGGCAGAACATCCACGTAAATGAACTTAAAGTTGCCCACTTTATTTTCGAGCATGCCAGTCCATATGCCCATTGGTGGCTTGCTGATGACGTTGATGATGTCTCCCACCTGAATTGATCACAGTAGCAGAGGAATCTTAATGAGGCTGTCAGTCAGGAGTCATCGAGAAGCTTATCACCTTCAGTTTGAGCGAGTCTGTGTCATATGGACTTGGGACAAAATCTGTATGTGCTCTGGCCCGGCCGCAGAACTGCAGTGTGCTCAGCTCGTCCTTGTAACTGGAAGCATCTGAACTCAGCACACCGCCTGAAAAAGTAATGCATATTCGTTATGTTTCTTGCTTATTTACCTGGTAATCAAACCCATGATCTTTGGTGTTGCAAACACCATCTCAATTGAGTCGCCATGAAGCTCTCAACCACACGTCCAAGGTCAAGTTGTGAGTGGCTGAACTTACTGGAAGAGCTCTGGCCACTGTAGAGGCTTTCTGATGAATTACTGCTCTGCTGCTGCTTTTTCTCAACTGCAAACCCGGTTTCTGTTTCCCTCTCAGTGTCGTTGGCCTGTTACACAGGATTGTGCCCTTATCAAATGCTTTCATTGAAAACTTTATTATTAACTGAATTATTTTACAGAAATCTGTAGTGATCTGAAAATGTTTTTAGTAGATTAGAATGTGGTGACAGACAAATGTAGAGACAGAAGAATGTAGTGACAGAGAAATGTAGTGATCAAAAAATGCAATGACAGTAGAAAATTATGCTTGATAAATGTAGTGACACAAAGAATGTAGTGACAGACAAAAATAATGATAGAAAAATGTAATGATGGTAAAGGCAGAAGAAGGTAATGACGAAGGAATGTAACGACAGAGGTATGTAGTGACAGAAAAATCTAACGACAGAGGAATATAATGACGAAGCAATGTAGCAACAGAAGAAAGTGATGACAAAGAAATGTAATTTTAGAAAATTGTACAATAGAAGAATTTAGTGACAAAAAATGTAGTGAGAAAGGAATGTAATGACAGAAGAAAGTGATGTTGTAATGTTAGAAAATTGTAACAATAGAAGAATATAGTGACAGACTTAAGTAAGAAGTTGTGAAAAAAGTAAGAAGAATTACCACGTAATAAAAGATGACTGTACTGACACAGAAGAATGTGTTATGACAGAAGAATGTAAAGACAGAATAAAAGTGGCAACAGAAGAATGTAGTGGCTAAAGAAAATAATAGCAAATGGATGTAGTGTGTGAAAAATGTAATTACTAAGAAAGTAGTGACAGAAAAGTTTGGCTACTGAAGAATAGCAAATTCTGTAAAAAGACGTTAGTTAGAAGAATGTGATCTGTGACTCACCACATCCTCGGACAGGACATGTTTTTTCCCTATTCTTTTGCGCATCGTCAGTGAAATGGTCTTCATCTTTTTCCCCAGACTCCCCAGTTTCTCATTTTCTGATATTGATTCTCTTTCAGCCTAATAGGAAACATGGAGACAATTGTAACAATTGTGATACAATGTCAGAAACACGTCTTTCTGATGTCAGAGGCAAACTATTTGTGAGATAGAATCTTTAAATGAAGGTTTAAAGATTTGGTTTTATAATACAGTTTTCTCTTACCTCAGTTTTTTCACTTTCATCCAGTCTGGAGGGTGAAGGTTGATGTCTCAGGGCGTCAACTCTTCCGAAGCTGGTAGATCGCTGATGATAAAACACAGCTGAGTAAGAGTTTCAGAACAATTTATAATTATTGTAGATTGTATAACTATTATAGATTGTCTCGCTTTCAGTTCTTTTGTTTAACCACAGACGAACACCAACACTGAACAATAAAGACCCGGTCTTTCATTCCAATTTGGTAAGATAACTTACTTTGGGTTTAAGTCCTCTGGGTTTATCAGAGAGGTTTGAAGCAGTTCTTTGCAGCATTGTTGTTGAAAATTAAGTTCTTTAAACCTGTAGTCAAAGCTGAAAGCAGCAGTTCTACTTCTCAACAGTGTGAAAGTGCAGTGTCTTAGCTTGAGCGCTTCCTCAAACCAGCCCTCTGTTATCTGCCATCAGTGTGACAGAGGAAACGTGAATGGCTTCACCACAACAGTTCCACTGCTGAAACTCGTTTGTTAGAACAATTAACTCTTCACCGACATGGAAAGCTAATAAAGTCTTCATTTACAGGTGATTTACGTGATCAGAAACTTTATGGGGTTACAAAATATCTACATTTGGTTCTTTGCCCAAATTGCACAATCACGTGAACAGCGGAAGCAAGACCAAGCTCGTGAAATACATCCGGCCTATTTCATAACCTTGTCAAATTGCCTTGCAGTTTATCTGTCTTATCAACTGTGATTTCATGCCTTCATCAAAAGGCCTTTTTGATTTTATGGCATTTTTTTTAAATTTTTAATTTTTTTTTTAAGTTTTTTTAAAAGAAGTTCAGCAACATTGCTATAGGTTTTAAAATTCTTGTTAATTCATATTAATACTCACCCATGGCCATTATTGGTGTCATTATACTAAACTCATTCCACTAAAATACTTCTACACTACAATATAATGAAAAAATACCTAAAAGAAACATCAGATCAGCATGATTAAAAGTGACCAAAAAAGCAACACAAAATAATAAAATAGAAAAGTCCAAGGTCAATGTTAATAGCCTCCATAATAATTATTACTAACCAAATTATTACTTCGAGAAGATTTTGGATAAACCGCTATTATCAAATCCACTGCCAACTAACCATTCATTCACACAAAACAAGTTTGACTGCCTTATGAGAAGAGAGCTGGGCTTTCATGGTCAACAGGTTTTTGGACACAGTTTCAGATAAGTGGTCGCAGAACTGGTCTGATAAGTGGTCAAAGAACTTGTGAACATTCTTATACAGTAACCTAAGGCACACTTACAGATGCAATGCTTGTAAAATAATTCTAAACTAAATGGCAATATGCAATATCTCCAACATAACATCTGACAGTCTTCTAGATTATTTTTCGGGCCGACATTTTATCTTCCAGCATAACAACCAAAGACGTATTTTTATTTAAGGCATTAAGGTACTTTAATTTTTGGTTAAAGTCATAACAGAAATTGCAGAGTCGTTCTGCTGCTCAGATTTGAGCTGTTTCAAATCAAAATGAACAAACACTTGTACAAAACATAGCGTTAGTGTGGAAATGTTTTGGACAACAACAGGGTAATCCAGCTGCGTGTTGTCAGCCGAGACTAAAGCCAAATCCAGGATTACAGCTCAATCCTTTATTTCTCCAACAGCTCCAGACACAATCACCTCCACAAACCCAATTCTTTATCAAATAGAAATCGTTTTTCTTGTTGTTGAGCTGCACTGGGAAAATCTGAATGTGTGTATTGCAGTAGGATAAAAAGTAGAAAGCAGATGCAGCTGACCATGAATCACAGCGAATCTCTTGACATACTTAGGACTCATCATGTTGGTGCCAGCTGCACAAGGATTCACCATCTGAAATGATTTACTATTCCAGAGTAGCTGAAATCATCACTGTAATTACATGGAAAGAAAGGAACGTACATCAGAGGCACAGAAGTCCAGACTGGTGGTTGAGCGTAGCTGTTCTGCAGGAGATGCTCGGCCTGTGGCCCGATGTGGGGCTTTTTCAGGGGGGCCGCTCCAGCGCGACCTGCTGTGGGCTGGTCTCTCACTGATCTTTGACCTCTGAGAAGAACCCACTGCCGCCTCCGCCGTTGTTCCTTTGGCACTGTTGATGTGACCTGTTAGAAACAAAGCAAATTAGTGGCTGCTCAGACCTGTGAACTCTGGACATTCACTCTTACCAACTGGCTGTTGTTTTAAGCTTTGTCTGTGAAAGCTCATGTCCTGTTTCTCATTCGCTGGCCTTCTCTGTGTTGTTGCTGCTTTTACTGTCTGAGTGACCAAAATGGATGTTTTAGAACATGCTACATTCAAGTCTTTTCACTACACACCATTAACACACTTCTGATTTTTAAACATTTAAGCATTGACATTTTACATTTTTCAAAGATTTCAACTAACAAACTATGTCAATAAACTTAATATCATGTGTACACACACACACACACACACACACACACACACACACACAGACAAAGAAGTGTCATGTCAGTGTCTCACCGTCCCGGTCTTCCTGTGATGTGTGTGGCTGTGATCCAGTGTGGAGGCCCCAGAACACCGGGCCTGTCATGACATATGAGAACAATAATCACACACTGACTTCAAGTCTTGATGTAAACAAGTGTCCAGTGAAGATTCAGTTACCTGTGTGTTTCTTGTCTCAATCTGTCTCTGTTCCACTGTTTTACTCTCAGTCACCGCATCTGGCATGAGGATGTGCACAAAGACACATTTAATAAGAAGGTCAATTTCTGCCTAATTGAAATAAACTAAATGTTCACTCACAAGCAAACAATAATTCCCTAAGCGCTGCACAATACATGTTACAGATTTATTTATTTTTTAATTATTCAAAATTAAAAATTCAACACCTGCCATAATATTGTAGCTCATTAGTGATTCGAACTTAAAGTAATGCATTGAAGTAGCACTAAAACTCAGTGTTTGGAAATTAAGAGTCGCTTTCTGGGCCTTTTGGTTTTTCACTGGAGTCTGTGAGACAGAACAAACCCGTGACAAACACATACAATCTTAGACTTTCATTCACGGCCAATGAGATTTGACGCATTGTAGCTCCATCTGATTGGCCAGTGATAAGTGGATGTGGCTTGTAGAATAAATCTAGTTGAGCTTAAGCCATAAATCCTCCGAGCAGTTTTACCTTCGTTCTGATTGTTCCTCGGGACTAACGCTTCCTGCTTTATGGCCACGTGCCGGGAGGAATGAGCACAGATGGAGTGATCGGCTGGAGAACACAGCAGCATAACACAGTGTAGCATCATCATCATCATCATCATCATATTCTGCTCCAGATCTAGTCAAATTAATTTTTAACAATTATTAAACATTTCACATACCCAAACCTCCGGTTTCTGAAACAGACTTTGGTGTAGAAGACCTAAAGAGACAATGATGCGCATGACACTTTTATTACAGAACATCTCAATTTACCATAAAAAAAATATTATTTTTAATGTTGTCTATTATTAAAACCTGAGTTCACCTCTGCTTTTCTCTGTAGATTTGTGACATGTCCTGAGAATATACAAAACAATGGGACATTTTATGGTTAAAAGTAAAATTTGAAAAACGAAAAAGATCAACAACTTCCATTTGTAATTTATGGAAGCTCAAACTCAATCTGATTTATGTATAAAGATGAGAGGACNCACACACACACACACACACACACACACACACACACACACACACACACACACACACACACACACACACACACACACACACACACACACATACAGTATAAACACTTCCTCTCAGGCATGTAAACTTTTCATTAGATTTCTGATTGCTGATTTCTGACTTTGCATTGCATCAAGTGCATTTAGCTCAAACGTTTTATTGTTTTTTAACAAAATCGACAATTATGCAATTTAACAATTATGTTTTATTTTTCTCCTGCGCTCAAAAAACATAAAAAATTCCTACTTTATGAGCATTTATTACACAACAAAACGCGAAATTTTATTTGCATCTGAAAACCATTCAAAGAATTTAGTGGAGTGACATCATCATCCGATCACAAAAGCTCCAATCTCCACCAGAGCCCTTACTAAACATCTCAACACAGGAATATACCACGAAAATACAATGTTTCTCAGTCAGCTCTAAAAGATCAGTGCAGAAACTGGTCTTACCAGTGAGAAGCAGAAGAGGTTCATCGTTGATACTGGTTCGCTTCACAAGATGAGAAACGAGAGACAAAGACAGACAGCGAGAGTGAGAGAGGGAGAGAGAGAGAGAGAGAGAGAGAGAGAGAGAGAGAGACAGAGAGCGAGAGAGAGAGACAGAGAGAGAGAGAGAGACAGACAGAGAGAGAGAGAGAGAGAGAGAGAGAGAGAGAGAGAGTTCAGAGCAGATTAAAACTGAACCACATCCTCCTCTAATCCACTCGCAGCGCGGGAGCAACAGCAGCTCGTCCGTCCTGAGCTGAATTCAGCTAAAAGCTTTGTTTAAGCTCTGACAGATCCACAATGTGATTGAGTAATGCCACTTTTAGCCTCACCGTTGTTGTTTTGTCCCCTAGTTCAGATTGACTCCTCATGTGACGAGAATTGAAAAACAAAATTGTTCCAACGTGAACTGAAAATCAGTTTCATTAAGTCTTCAAACACAGCGAAACGTTTCAGTTGATCTTAGTGTGTGGAATTGCTTCAGCTTTCTATGTCACACAGAGTAAGAATTCCACTAGAAGAACAGGGTCTTGTGCTGGATTACACTGATCCAGTTCTCAGGACATAAGGTTGAATCTGCTTCAAGTGTTTAACCTGAAAGTGGGTCAGGAAGAAGTTCATTTTCACTCTTAGTTTACCAGCTCGTGAATCGACTAGTACTGTCATCTGTTAGGACAGTTAAATCAGCCTGAGAGTCCTGCAGAGTCCCGGCTACTTTAATAAAACACAGAAAATCCTCAATCTCATTCATATTCATCCATGCAGTCCAGGAAATAAGAGGATTAATGCACATCTGACCCATATGGGCTTGTTCCAATTACGATGATTAGAAGCAGAACAATTGATTCTGGACCTGAAGAAGCTCTGAAGAGATGTTGATTCGGATTCACATTCCAGCTTGTTAAAAATAGTAGTAATTCAAAGACATTTCTGTTAAATGACCCAAATCTTTCCTTCACATTCATTTAATTAAACTGCTGAATAAACCAAGATCTGAACAGACAATAACATAATGCAGTGCTTCTCAAATTATGGGGCGTGACCCAGAAGTGAAGCCATTGAGTCAGGAAAGACCCCAGAGAACATGTTTTTGCTCCTCCAGAATATAGCGTAAAAGGCAGTAGATCACTCGTTGTTTACTGCGCTTGACTTTATCCAAAATTAAACATGAGAAATATTTTTACATTGAAAAAATAGAAAAGAGGAGGAAGAAGGAGACAAAGAGAAATGCAACAAGAAGGTATAACTAGAAAGTTTGACAAAGCCTATTTAGCATTTGGCTTCATGGCAACCATATAGATAAGGAAAATCTTTAATGTTTCTATCTTTTTTTTTTTAATCATTATGATACTTTTTCAGGCAAATTGATGCTCTTTAAGTTGTTGTTTTGTTTTTTGCACCAATGGTAGTAAAATTATTTTTGTTATGTTTTGTTTCTTTTTTGTCTGCAATGCCAATAATGATTTAAAGATATGAACTAAAGTTATGCAAATTTTATCGCCTAATTATTATAGTAATGCAACAGTTAAGTTAATAAAGTCTTTACCAATGTAATTAATACTAAATTATGGGAACATTGGGAGGGGGGGGGGCAGGGATTAGATGAATAAATAATCAACATTCTAATTACCAACCAAATAGAGTCGAGAAGAACTGGCTTGATGGATCTGATAATTACAAATGTCACTGATTATGACTTTAATTGGATAAATATGACTTTAATTGGATAAATGCACAATTCAAAGTTTGAATTATTTTTTAAAAGGCCTAGACATTTCTGCTTTTTTTTGGAAAGGACAGGTCTCATGAATCGAAGTAAACATTCACAGTCAACAGATGGCAGCAAAGAGCCTTCAGAGGTCAGTGTAGCGCCATAATAACTAGTTCGGTTCTCAGCAGAGGTGTAAAGTACTTGAGTAAAAGGACTTTGTTACTTTACTTAAGTATGTTTTTGCTACTTTGTACTTGTACTGAGTATCACAAATAAAAGCAACTTTTACTCTAAACTCCACTACATTTGTGATCTGTACATAGTATCTGTACTCTTTACACAACTACAGTTGAATGGACACTTACCGTTACAATTACATTTTAACAAGTCGGCGTCGATTTATACCGTGGCAAATTGGGCGGATGAGGTGATATCGCCATCTGTAGGGAGCTGAAGGTACTGGAATCTATTTATCAGCTAAATCACGTGAACGTGAATTAGAGGCGTGATTGTATTTTACTAATTTTATTACATAATATATAATATACTAATCTGAATTTTATTTTATTAATTTTTTTTTTTGCACACTTCAGTTTGACTGGGACTGACTTTTTGTTCTTTTATCTACTTTCTACCATTCTACCATTTTTAAAACGTTGAGGTGTTAAATTTAGTTTCTGTATTATAAGACAAAATCTCATGAATAGAGTTTGTTTTCACATTTCTTTGTGGGCACCCCCACCCCCAAATTTAGTTTATTACTCAAGTTCTTTTAAAATTGGATACTTTGCTACTTTGACAAGTCTTTTTGAAATTTGTGACTTGTTACTTGTGATGGAGTAATTTTTACAATAATTATCTGTACTCTTACGTAAGGATGGCTGTCTGGTACTCTTTACCCTCTGGTCCTCAGTATAGGTCAGTGTAGTGCTATAGTAGTATGTAGTTGTATGTATGTAGTGACACTCTTCCTCTAAATCCAATTTCTTGAACAGAAATGTGATATATGTGATATTTATTCTGTCATTATTTGGAGAAATGTATTTAAAATGCATTGCTCTCTCAATCTCAGGGAATAGAATGTAACAGATTGTTCCAGTCCTAAAGGAACCCCATCCCTCACCAATATTTTTGTGATGGAGTACATTGAAAGGTTGGTTCATCGGTTCCTCACTACCTGACAGTTACTTTGGTTTGTATGCCGTTCCAAACGCTCCATAGAGGAGGATATCATACACATCCTTTACACAGCTACGAGTCCTCTCGTAACAGGCAAATTGGAAAGTATGTGTGAATATTGTTTGTCGACTTCAGACACCACAATCTCCATAGTCACTACGAAATTGGAGATCCTAGGAATTAGCTCATCAGTGTCATTGAATCTAGTGACCATAAACATTGCGAATGGGAAGCATGTCTTACAGTATCTTCTCTCACCCGTTGTACTGAACCCCCCAAGGCTGTGTTCTGGGCCCCTTGCTGTTCTTACTATAAACACACTGCACAGTCACCTGCATTTTCACAGTGATTGTCACATTTGCTGATGACCCTTTTGTGGTGGACCTGATCGCCTACTGAGAAGAGGTTAAACTCCTGAAGACAGTGTGACAGCGTACCAATCTCTATAGGAAGCCAAGAAAGCAGGAGAGGAGGAACTATCTGCCAATTAGAAATGACGGGCAACCAGTGGCGAGTGTCCTAGTCTTGTCCCCTTGATTCAAGAGTAAAGAAGGCTTGTCATTGTCTCTATCTCTCTAAGAGCTTTATACACCTGCACCATTCAGAGCTTTGTGATGAGATCATTCAGAGCTTTTGTACAAATTTACTCAATTTAAAGTGTATTACTGTACCAAAGCCAGAAGGACAATTAAAGACGTTAAACAACCATGATATCTTGAATCCGGTCCGTTAGAGATGGGAATGACCACGGCAATCCTGTCAGGTCAGTTCCTCCACTCTCTTACTGTCTCTCTCTAGATTGTCCTCAACCATCCGATCTTGCCTCCCTCTAGTATTTTTCGCTCTGCTTTGTCTCCCTGTAGCTTTGTTGCTCTGCTCCGGCTCCCTCTGCGACTCCTCGTTCTGCTCTCCCACAGCAGCTCAAGGCCGCTCAAGTCACCCTTAAGTCACGCTTTTGTTGCTCAAGGACTCTCAAATAAAGCTCTAGCCGCTCAAGGTCAAGGCCCAGCACAAGGCCCCTCGGCGCACAGCTGCCCAGACGGTGCAAGGACACCCAAGTCTTGTCTGCACGGCGCAAGGCTACCAATGTCAGAGCATGCCACTGGGCACCAGACCGCCCAGCTCTAGTCTCCACGGCACAAGGAGTTTTTTTTCTGAGCCAGTGCCTCCGATTGAACCTCCCATGATTGGGTCATCCAGGGGCTGCCTGTTGGGTGTGGTGGGGGTTGGTGTCACAAAACTGCTCTCTGGCTCCTCTTCAAGGTGGCTAGGGGAAGCAGCAGGACTAATTTGGTACCAGCAGCTCACTCATCAATTAAAGTTCTGTGTTTATTAGGAATTGGGCTGTCGGTTAACAATGTGGAATGCATATGTTAGTGCAACATGCTGTGGTTGACACGTCGCCACGGACTACATCTCCCATGATCCCTGGTGTTTCCCTGTTTCCGTGTTTGGATGTAGTCAGGTGGTTCATTTGTACCGGTTCTCATCCTACTCCACAAATCAATAGAGGAAAGTGATGAATTACTCTGAGCACAAAGTTGTGGACTCGACTTTGTGAAGAAAAATTACAAGACTCGGAAAACAAAAGCAATGCAAAAAGTCCATCCTTGCAACAACAATACTCTCCATTTGACTTACTGGTGTACAATCTGGTGATATTACAGTCACAGAAAAAACAACCGAGCAAAAAGAACTGAAAACAGATTTTAGGAATCAATAGCCAGTTCAGTTTTGTGTCTAGAAAAGCACCTTCAAGACCTCAGTACTTCTCATCACACATTCATTTCCATGTATTCAACATTCAAATTATTTTTTTCAAACTGGAGAAACGCAGTCAGGGATCATCGAGGACATTGGCCCGTTGTGCAATAGTCAATATGCATGTCTTTTCACTTCCTCAAGGTCATCATGACCTGAAGGGAATCTATAGGAGACGAGTATAATTACATCATTACGTAGCGGCAACAGGTAGAGCTGCAATAATCTGATTACTGTAATATATTTTTAAAGGCCCTACAACTAATCACAGCCTTCCTGCAGGGTCCTAGGCAAAGAAATCTAATTTTCCCAAATTCCTCTTCATTAAACACTTCCTTGACTTGGTTGTGTATGAATTCCTGATAAGCAGCTCCAAAATACAGACGTTGAACAAAATGTGAAAGCTTAATTGAGTTTGAATGAATCATAATCAGTAATTATGATTTATAATTGTTTTATAATTAAACCATTATTTTCGTTTTATAATGAAGTCAGTTTTACTGGATTTGCATTACATGTATAGAATTGATTGTAAAATTACAAAATTTTTACTTTATTTAGAGGGCGGCACAGTGGCGCAGTGGTTAGCACTGCCACCTCACAGCAAGATGGTTCCGTTTGACACCCGAGGTGTGAGTTCGAGGCCGGTCGGGGCCGTTCTGTGTGGAGTTTGCATGTTCTCCCCGTGCTTGCGTGGGTTTTCTCCGGTTTTACCCACAGTCCAAAAAACATGTGTTTCAGGATAATTGGAATTGGAAAATTGACCACATAGGTGTGAATGTGTTTGTCTGTGTGTTCCGCTCTGCGAATGGTTGGCCACCAATCCAGAGTGTGTATCCTGCCTCCGGCCCAAAGACCTGAGATAGGCGCCAGCTCCCCGCGACCCTGTAAAGGATGAAGCGGTAGAAGATGACTGACTGACTTTATTTAGCAGCGTATCCTTGAACAAAAAGACAAATGCTTTTTTGTGTTTTACTATCACAGCCTGGTTGTTCTTTCACAGAAGAAATCATGTGTGTAGAGATGAACACATAGTGTTGTCTTCTGACTGAAGGCTATGCTCACGTGTGTAAGACACGCATGACGGAGCTGGTGCATCTCATGATCACTGAAGCATGAAGTGCATCTTCACATCACTACTACATCACTACATTGATTTGGCCTCAAGACGAGGATGTGTGATTGCTATCCTGCTAAAACCTGTCATTGTATAAAAGAGATAAATGTTTATGTGTTTTAAATAAAGTATAACTAAACTACAGAACTACTAAATGGTCTTTGTTCTTGAAATAACGTTTTTACAAAATATTTTAAACTACTTATTCTATTTCTGTGTCACAGGAACCCACACCCAGTGGCTGTGGCGCGTCATTACAGGACGAACACACAGATTAACGGTTTTCACTTTTTTTCTGTTCTTCGGTGAGAAGTTTCTTCATAGTGATAATTGTGTCGGGTTACTTAAAGTAATGGAAAAATTATTCTGTGTAAGATAAAGAGCAGTCAGAGAAGAGGGCAAAACAGTGCCGGTTAAAACCCTCTGGGATTTTAATTCTGTGAAACTACCAAGTTAATGAACAGCCATTACAACACATTACACATGGGCTGGAATTCTAATCGCCTCTTATATGCAAAGCCAGGAGCAATGGAGAGGCTTGATCCTGATCAATGACAGGATCAATAGGTCTGTATTTGTTGTTCAGGGCTCTAACCGAGCAAGTGTGGATCACCTTTATTTATCCTGGAGGCAGATTGGCCCTGAAGACCCTCAGATTCCAGCAGGATTTTAGAGCTGAGATCTCCCAAAGCCACTCTCACTTCCTTCTTGTGTGTAAACTGGCACATAAAGTATAAAAGGAAAGGCTAATAGCTATTAGTAAATAAGCAATACAGGAAGTGAATGTTGAAAAGTCTGTTTCTGTAGAGCCATTCTCGCTCACAGTCCTGGTGTGTGACATGACATCAGTAGCTTTTACATTCAGCACAATAATAATGAAGGACTTGACTGAAAACAGCAACAAGAATGATCTCGGTGAGCAAACACACCACTTTACTTAAACAACTTTACAGTCATTTGGTACAGTTGTGTTCAAGGGTTTGAGAGTTGTTTTGAACCTGATTTGAAGCCGGATCAAAAGATCAGGTTTGATTCTCAAGGTCCTTGAGCAAACCAGTGAACCATAAGATGCTTTGAATCTGCCAAATAATTGCGATGTACCATCTCTTTGAGTTGACTGTTCAGAGAAACAGAAACAGCACAACATTTCATGGATCTATCATTAGCCTCCAAGTTAAAGGTACACCCTGTCACTCTGCTTGAGCCAATGATTGTTACAGCACTGTATGTGAGGCGCCCATGTTTGGGATTAATCACCGTGTCTAATGTTTAATTTAGCCATTCATTTGAGCTCCAGATCTCTAAACAAGGTACATTCTATGTAAGACCATTTTGGTTATTTCTGGACCAAAATAAGAATCATTCTCTTTATGTTGTGCAAGAGCATGCTGATCTTCATGAAGTCCTATGGTTTCAGAAGAAGCATAGCAGACCAAAGCTATGTTGTAAACATATTGAGCTGTTAGTATGTGTCATATTTTAAGTAGCTGTTTGCATAAACCATGTTTTTGATTAGTTGTTGGTTTAGTCGTGTTTTTGACTAGCTGTTAGAATTAGTCGTGTTTTTGACTAGCTGTTAGAATTAGTCATGTTTTTGACTAACTGTTAGTATGGGTCATGTTTTTGACTAGCTGTTAGTATGGGTCATGTTTTTGACTAGTTGTTAGCATGGGCCATGTTTTTGACTATCTGTTAGCATGGGTCATGTTTTTGACTAGCTGTTAGCATGGATCATGTTTTTGAGTAGCAGCTAGCATGAGTCATGTTTTTGACTAGCTGATAGCATGGTTCATGTTTTTGACTGTAGTAATTTCATTAACAAGCAACACATATTTCCCTGTGAGGAACATGAGAAAGTAATGGATAGGTATTATATATCTGGATTACCTCAGCAAATTATTACAATATGTGAATGCCATAGTTACAAAAGAAATGTGACTGTTTCCATTGATGCCTTATATGAGATTTTTCAGACCAGACTTGATGTTGTGAGGAGACTAAGGTCATTTGAAGTTCAGAGAGCTCCGTTGAAGACCTTCTTTGGCTATGTGGTGGCCTCTGCCCTGTTTCATGGAGTGGTTTGCTGAACTAGCAGCATCTGAAGACAGGGAGTTTTTGAACGGGATGATCAGGAAGATGGGCTCAGTACTGAGGGTTCTCCTGGAAGCTGTACAGGAGGTGGGACAATCGGAGCTAAATTATCATTACTGCTGTTTGATACAGTCTCAGCTCTTAACAGCACCGTCAGTAGAATTTTGTTACATTCTAAATGTCTAAAGGAGTCATACAGATGGTATTTGCTTCCTGTTGCTACTAGACATTTAAATCCAAGCTGCTCCCACTGAACCCGTCACAACTTAGCCCTGTTTATACTGGGCAATAAACTGATAAATATTCCTGGTGCAATAGCATTGGGTAACTTTTGCAATAATAACCTTGTGGAATTGTGATTAAGGGCTGTGATAAATTTGGGACGAATAAATCCAAACTGCCTACCTACCCACTGTCCCACCCTACCTACCTAAGCTATCGAGTTGCTTCCTGTATTTGTGGGGGCCAGGGAGAAACCAGCTACAAAAAAGGACAATGGGAATATAGTACACACTATTATACTAATATCACAGTCCCTTATTCACACTCTACCCCAACAGCAACTACTCCTCCAAGTCACTAGAGGGCGATATAGCGTTACAAGCTTTGTTTTGTTTTGTCAATCAGGCAAATCTGTATCACCTGTTTTATCTTTTTGAATCCTTTTTAAATATTTTTGATCCTTGTATGAGAAGGTCTTTTGTTTCTGGGCTGGTTACAATTTAATCCTTTATTTTAAAATTCTATTTTGTTTTTACATTATGCAACATGTTGCTTGATGCAAGTTGTTTCTTTTCCCAAGATTTTATGAGACTTTGAAATGAGAATTTTCGAACAGTTTGTTGAATTATTGAGCCTATCATCTGATAG
Source organism: Paedocypris carbunculus (assembly GCA_028128575.1). Classification (NCBI taxonomy): domain Eukaryota; kingdom Metazoa; phylum Chordata; class Actinopteri; order Cypriniformes; genus Paedocypris; species Paedocypris carbunculus. Next base: position 139,773 of record SOMO01000014.1, on the reverse strand, counting down.
AAGTAAAGAAGTTTCTGATCCTTGATTTATCTGAAGTACTCCTTATAGCATTTTCCCTGAACATAGATTAATGCTAATACACTCACCTAGTGATAAATCTGATCCACAGAACGGAAGACCTAGGTTCAAGAGTTTCTCAATCCATTACATTGTGACAGAGAGATTAAGTGACTGCCTGACTAAGTGAGCAAATGAGAGAGTGAGTGAACAACTGAGTGAGAGAGTGACTGAATCAGTGAATGAGCAACTCAGTGAGAGTGAGTGAAATAGCGAGGACTGATAATGGAGGGCAGGGGAAGGTTGCTGACCTGCAGATCATGGTAGGACTCATGTTACAGAGCAGGACAAGGTCAGTCTTCTCAATTTACTCTGATTTTATCATCTGTGTTTTATTTAGTGTCACAAATATGGAGAAACCCTAAAATAGACCAAATATCTCAATCACAATGGAAATTAAAAGTACCTATTATAAATGGCTGCCAGTAGAACTTGATAGGTATGAGTTATGTTATTATTATTGTTATGTTCGTTGAATAGGGTTGAATATTTATTGATCTGGTATTGTATTTATATAAAAGATTTTATATTTTTGTATTCTTGTTTTTAATTCTATTTAAACAAAATTCTGCATAATTGGATAGAAAAGGTGAGAGTGAATAAAAAAAGAATCACAAATCACCAGTGTAAAGTCATGTGAGCGCTTGCACCACGACCAGTTTCAGTTTTTGGTTCTTGCAGAAACTGACTGAACTGGAATCAGTAAATTGTAACTATGCACACGCACAGACAACACATAAGTAACAAATCATTGTCTGAAGTGACGTGTTACTCCTCTGTCATGTTTCAGATTTGTTCATTGCGTTAGATGTTAAATTTACAACAGTTCATAATGCAGACACAAGGAAATAGTATGTAAGTACATAATAAGTAAGAAAGGCTTAAGAAATAACAGAAAAGGCTGAGCATTTTTAGAGAACAAACTTTATAAGAAACTGTAGTTCTTTCTTTGTACTTCAAACGGCCGGAAGTGTGTGTGTGTGTGCGCGTGTGTGTGTACGTGCGTTTGTGTGTGTGCGCACCACCCAGCCAACGCATACTTTTGTGACATGCTCTTTACGCTGACTGTCTAATATGGCAAAGAGAGTTACTACACTGGAGGAAGGATCCTGCACCTCTGTATTTTACTTTTCAAAGTTTATATTTTCTTTCATTTGTGGCACGCCATTCTCTGAAATGACTTGACCCAGGCCTGAGATAATCTGAATAATGAATGTGTAAAAACAACACTTCCACATGCTTTTGAGAATCCTTCAGTGCGTTATCCGGGTTGAACTCCTAAAATGTATAGTATGTCTCTTCTAAATTTAGCGAACATGGGGCACGTCTCGGGAATCGGGAAGGCCGGAATATTTGGACACAATCATCCAGTCTTGATGTGTCACGTTTGTGTGAATTGTGGAATTAACAGTGCTGAATTTTGTAGTGCATCACAATGTGGAAGCAACTCTGATTAGCTGATTATATTAATCAATTAGACAGATTCTGATGGTCTAATCGATTTGAGACCGCAGGCTGCTGAGATGTGGCAGGATCATTCATCCAGCTGTTAAAGTTGCATGATCTAGAACAGTTGAGGCCAGTTGTAGAAACAAAAGAATTTGTGAGACACTCCCTGTCGATCCAACCACCATCAATCTTCAATCCTGGAAATTATTAGCAAACAGAAAAGCTAAACATCAAATACTGATGAGTATTATTAGCTGTAAACACCAAGAACCAACACTGATTCTCTTCTCTGTTGGGCAAAAAAAAATGTAGTTTAATGATTTTGGCTTCACTTAAAAAAAACATACTCAGCGCATGAAAAACAAAGCTAGGTCAAGATGGTGGAGAGGATGAAGGAAATGCTGCTGCTCTGGGTCACTGTGAGAAATTAAAGATCTGCTCTAATTAAAGATCTCGTCGGTAATTATGCTGGTTGTTCTGGAGTGGGAAGAGCAAGATCCAGTGTATTAACCAGGGACAGAAATGAGAGCACTGAGACACCATCAAAGACAAAACATATCCGGCAGAAAAACAGCTGAACGTTCATATGCATCTTCATAACCACCTGAAGAAGAAGATGAAGCCGTCTTTGATTACAGGCCGAGACCTCTGTAAACAAGTCCAAGCCCTCGAGACACCCAGATCTTCCTGGATGATTCTTTGGTTTTCTTCGGTTCGCTCTGATGCTGTAATGAGGGACTGGCTGAGTGATTGGAGCCTGACTCCGGCATTTCGAAGTAGGTCAAAGAGGAGGAAGAGCAGGTCTGATGCTTCTGCACAAGCCGTCACATACTCCCACATGTTTGTGAAGGAAAATGGGACATGCCAGGAAAAGATCCTCATTAAAAATGTATTACGGAAAAAATAAGCAAACGACTTGCAGAGTCTCATTCTCGTTTGTCTTTCACTAGACAAAAACTATTGAAAGGTTTTCAAGATTTCTCTTAAAACAAAGAAAACCAAGCAAATCCACTGGAAATCTACAACCAGTTGTGGAAAATGTGCATTTTCAGATCTCAGCTAGAAGCAAATCATTTAACCATTGCAGGATTGTGTTGAATTACTACTGTAGAGTAATTAATACAATATTATTTTCTTGTCTGAATCATCTGAGATCCTTCAGATCTTCAGATGGTCTAAACATAGAGAAGATGCCATTGATGACGGCTTCATTGAGGGCAAAGAGAGATGCAGGATTATGCCGACGGAGGCCTGAATGAATGTGAGGCCTCAGCACCTTGATAAGAGCAGCTCATGTGGAGATTAACACAAGCCATTTGTCATTGAAAACCTGCTCCTGTGACAGAGTTACACTATAAAAAATGTTGGGCTATCTACAGCACAAAAGAAAACTATTAGCCAATCTTTCCACACAGATGACTTACTGGAATTGTCTAGAAGCAGCTGAAGCAACTTCTGAAAAGTGTTTAGCATCAGGTGTGTGTTAGAAATAACACAGAGCATGTGAGTTTGTAAATATGGCCATGAGTTGAAATCCATCATGTGAAGTTATGAATATGAATGCCGTTATTAGTCTCGGAGCAGTGGGCAGCTTTAAGCCGCGGTGACCGGGGAGCATGTGAGGGTCAGTGTCTTGCTCAAAGTGGTAGAACCTACTGGACTGGGATTTGAGCCTGCAACACCGAGGTGCCACTAAACATGTTGGTGCTTGGTCACAAAGGGTTTGAAGCTGAGCTGAAGTGGGACTTGGAAGTGTAGAAGAATGAAGTGGCATACCTGACCGAATTAATCACGGTTCCTCAGACTTTTTCTCAGTGCTCTTTTCAATTTGGTCGTACACTTCTGATCTTCAGCAAGATGGAGTTTATGATTCTTCTGCTTCAAAACCAAAAGCCTACCCAGGAGTCTGTATTTGTGCTCATGTGAATATAACTTCACATTTACACAATAGTGTAGGTTTACTTTATATAGTATATGTATATGGCCTGTAACCTCTGAACGTATTGTTGAGATGAAATCTAATGATGCTCACTGAAGTGTGGTTTGACACGTTTCAATAAAACAGATTTAGAAATTTTCTGTAATTGTTCCTCTTTCTCCTTCATGCACATATTCCACTGCCTGTGTCAATATTGTGTTAAACAGTAATTCGTCTCTGTAGTGGCGTCTTTGGAAAGACAAACAACCTTTGAATCAAAGTCCAAAGGGCTGAGAATTACCTCAGTTCCCTGTCTGCACCTGCTCTGACTCTTTCTCTGCTAAGGGAAAGGTCAAAGGTCCCGGGCCGCCTTTCCCTCAGGGACCGTCACACACTTAGACCAAAGTCTCGTGTTTGACTCTGCTCAAAGTTGTTTTTCTCACATGGTGTAATCCCTTGACTTTATCTCACACAGAAGCACATGTAAACTTTAACATGTTCTTCTACAATCTCAGTATAAACTTACAACACATGTTCAGTGCAGCTGAGTGTGTCATGTGACCTTGACAAGCTCTTGACTCAGCACAACCTCATATAACTTTAATACAGTTACTCAATTATTCTTACAAAAAACGTTAAACAAAGATAATTATTGAAACAGAAGACCAGCAAACCTGCACATGCATGCACACACACACACACACACACACACACACACACACAAATCAATTCATATACTACATGAACAGTGTTAACATTTCTATATGAAACATGATTTGACCAAATGTGCGGTTAAGTGCTGTGCCTTTAAGGGTGGCACCCCACAGCAAAAGTGAATCTTTTGAGTGAATCATTTGTTCTGGTGAGTCAGTTATGCGAGCAGATTACATGAATTCATTGACTCTTTTACTACTTTCCATAATTGACGAACCAAACAAGCATTAATATTATTTACTATGCTTATATTTTTAATGTCATTTTAAACAATTTAAAACGAATAATTGTTATTAACAATAAACTGTTTTTAATTAATAAATAAACACCGAAGCAAAGTGTGGTTGAATCATTGTTCATGATATTACCGTAAGACAAAAATGCAAAAACGAAAATTACTAGATTACCAGTTCGACGTGGTGCTCGTTCGTATTCAAAACAAAAAAAAATTATCCTTCACCACAACTACAGCTTACAAACGGGGCTAGTAGGCAGTATAGAAACGAACTACGCATATTACACTACGTACGGGTAAACTTATTTACGGGCATTTATTTTATATGCAAAATGCGGATATCCCAGCGTCTGCTAACGGAGTGTCACGTGGTTTCCCGACGCTTTGGATAATGACTCGGTCGAACCGTTTGCAGATTGATTCATTGGCGACTCGGATCTGGCTAGCGTTCATGGGTAGGAGGAGTGAACATGGTATTGCAGCGTGGATACTGTGAACAAACAAATCCGTCATGCTATCTACTGCGGGATTCGATCGTCGTGGAAATCAGCTAAACGTGTGGGAGAAAGACGCGATTCGACTGTTTTTCCTTCGCGATCTTCTCGTACATCTGAATCGTTAAAGAGAAGAATCACGACGATTCAGCAGCGGCTGCTCCCGAAATGCTGCATTATTCTCCCGCGGAAATTTCCTCCTTCGTCGTCCGATCAGGTAAAACGTCTTGAGAGCGTTTAACGCGATTTTTTTTCGTTGTTCGATTTGATCCGTCTCGTCGACGTAAAGGTTGGATGCGTGTTTAATTCTGCTGCGTAGATTCAACGGGCAGGAAGAAGAAGAACGCTTTCCATGTCCGTAGTCATGTTTCATGAAATGCTTACTGGTGCACACACATAATATGTCTTACATCTGTCAGTTGCGCTATTTAGAATTGTGCCTGGCTAAATATGCGACTAGTCAATAGGTGTCAGAAGGCGAGGAGGGGGCACTACAGCCCGAGATTCTGAGAAGAGGATTGTGGATCGGGTCGGATCTATTACAGACGCTCGAGACGCTGCGAGATCTTTTAAGGTCTTACACCGCTCTGCTTTCCTTTGTTTCTAAGACTCTTTGATCGTGTAACGTGACTACTGTATTTATGTACACTCTGTGCAGAAGCATTAGTCTAAAAGCATAAAATGCTACAAAAAAAAAAAAAAACAAAAAAAAACCGCTACATATATCTAGATTCTAAGCATCTGATAACTGGAAGACCGATCGGTTTGTTGGTAATTCACCTCGGGACTGACTCAGGTGATATTGTATATGTACAGCTATGTGAGAGGAGTCATCTATAAAAAGCCGTTTCATTCTGATGGAGAAGGCCATGTTGATCACATGACTTCCCAAGGCTTGTACTCTACTCTGCTGCTATTAATAATCGTTATTTTAAATGGCGATTGGGCTAACAAAGCCTGTCAGATGCTGTTGATTTGTAGTGTCCAAACTTTTTTCATACCTGGGGGGACTGAAAATTCAGCCTGACTGTCTGTTAACCATTATTATTAAACACAACTGTATTAATGGCATTCACTTTTTAAAAAACAAATGGAATGATGCCTGCGCTGTAATGATGACAACATAAATATTAAATAAAAATGGATTTGATCCGCACAAAAAAAAATGTTTGTTAGATTGTATTCACCTCAAATGGCTGAATGAGGTAACGTGTCAGCACAAGTGTTAAGGGTGATGGTGATCTCAGCTGTAGTGAACGGGCAGCTTGGTTGGTTTTGATGTCTGGATGTCAGTTAGGTGAGTCACTTAGTCTTGTCCTCACACGATTGTTGCTTAAGTTCATGGCCGGGAATGTCCTCTCACGTGTCCAGCCAAGCAAGCTATGGATTTTCCTTCCAAACAATCAGTTCTCTTTTAATTGGATTTTATGTTCTAGAATATATACTCTGGTGGGTCATATTTTATTGAAACCGTTCTGTTGTAGATGGATAAAATTGCTGAACGTTTTCTCACACCAGTCGTCCAGAAACGACTCGTTAGGATTCACATGAAGGATGAGATGTTCTTCATCAGGAGTGTCTCCAGATCATGTGTTTTCTATGATGTGGCTGGTAGTTCCACAGTAGTTCTGTGTTGTTGTGAGTATCAAAAAAGCTAAGTTGGTGTTGTGGTCTCAAATACTTTGAGTATTAGGTCTACTTGGAAATCAAACTATTTAATGTAGAAAAGATAATTTATTTGACTAGGTTTTACATTTTTTGATTGACAGATTTCAAACTGTTATCCTGCGCATATTATGACTCTGTTCAATTTAGACACAGACACTGACTTTTGAGAGTTGGTCGCTTTTTGAATAAAAAAAGCTTTGGTGTCGTTTGACGCTTTCATAAAACAATTTCATCCCATTTTTCATTTTCTTATAAATATAAATGGCTTAAGGTCATGATTACTGCATTCAGCACAAACTGTGATTGTTGTGTCTGTATGTTACTGGTGTTCTGGAAAAATGCACTATAACGTTTACTAAACGAGGCCACAAAACATTTGTTGAGAGACATAGGCTCTTGTAGCTCTGGGTGTGAAAATACATACTACTTACTATCTATGAGAAAACATTGCACTGGTCTTGGTGTTTAGATTGTGGGAGGCGTGAATATTCATGGGTAACACCTGAGAAAACAGGCAAACAAATTCAACTTTTGTGAATGAAGCTGCTAGAGCAAATGACTGCGCTGCCAAAGAAATGTATTTTGTGTTTGTAGTACAGAACTGAACCGTGGCTAAAACAAAGTTCAGTGTTTCACAAACTGTTCAAAGTGAAAATCCATTTGAGATTATTCTAACTGGTACATTGTAATCTTAATGCATTATGCTGTTCATTTATCTTTACTTTACAGTCATTTATCCAAAGCAACTTACCAGTCACTACCATTTTTACAAATCAATAACTTCCTGCTTTCCCTGGGAATTGAACTCATGATCTGGTGATTCAAACACTAGCAGTGATTCAGACTGAGCTACTGGGAAAGCCATAGACCAACAGCAAAAGGTCTCTAAAATATGTGTAATAGTATAAACTAAATAGAATGATACAAAAATAATTTGTATGGTATAACCCTTTGAGTTTATTGCTTTTATTTATTTTTTTAGAATGGTGTAGTAGGGTGATCTGAGCTTCAAACACAACACATTGTAAGTTTTGTATTTTAACATTGCAACATTCTTGCATTTCAGCCACACATTGAATAAAAACTACACCAAGTCACAATGTTAGAATTATTGTTGAATATAGATCTAAAGATACATCATATTCCAGTCCTATTGAACTCTATTTACGCACTGAATTCTGTTGTCGTCTTTTTCCTCGTGAGGTGTGAAAGATCTTCTGAATCATCAGTAGAGACGTAGCAATCTGTTGTGTTTCATCTGAAAGTCAGAAAAGACTGAAGTCAGTTAGATGCTTCTCAAGGTTGAGTTCTTTTCCACACTGTTGCCTAAATGTCTCCATCTCTTATGTTTTTTTTTTGCAATTATATTCTAATGTAACAAGGATATGTTGTTTTTTTGTTTCTGATATTATTCCACTGCACAGATGACACTGATTTTTGTCTGTGAAAATGCTTTTATTTAAACAACAGCAACTTGAGTTTTGCAAGAAACCGCCACATCTTCACTCCACAATTTGAAGGCCGCAGTTTCACGTCCGAGCTCGATTGAGTTGTGTCTCCAGACAGATTTAATGTCTATAGGGATAAAGGTCCTCGCAGGTCACCGTGTGCCAGGATTAGCATAATTGAGGACACGTAGAGCCACAGCTAAACTGGACTTAAGATTGTTATTCAACAGTCTTAATTTAACTTGCTTTGGTCATATGAAGCCCACTGAGAAAAGTGTCCCTCTCCAATGCCAATCATTCCAGTGGAGACGACTGAAGGTCACAGGTCTGTCTGCTTTTGACGGATTGATGCCCGTCCCCGTCGAGCAGAGAATTCAGTCCGAGGCCACTGCAGTGTGTCCTGTCCTTCAGCTGGAGCTCCTGAGCCCAGGCCTCGCTCGCTGGCGTCTGCTGCAGTAAGAGAAACGTCTTCTGCGTTTAGCTTTGTGTTTGAATCAGCGTTTAAACATTTCAGGGGAATCGAAGTTCAAGCCGTGTGGAATTTTGGTCTGGCGGTGTGAGTGTCACGTAATGCTGAGGAAAGTGGATGATTGATTTGATCAGAGTTGGGCTTTGGGTTTGACTCCAGCAGCAGACAAGGACACTTCTGTGGCGAACAGGTCAAAGCAAATCATGCACAGCTTGAGCTTCGTCCTTTGAGGTGTTTCTGGAGCTTTTTTAATTTCATTACTTGCTAATCCCAAACATGTGCTGTGGGCCAACAATGTGAGTTTGACTTTACACACGGTTTGACAGTCAGTGGATACTACTGATGAACATTTGTCAATGGCGGAGAAGGTTCTTTGGGTTTTAACCACAGCACTCTGCTCTTCAGAGAATAGGGTGTTGCTGAACTTTTTCCTGGTGATGTTTCCCACTGTGTCGGGCCTGTGGTAGGCGGTGCTGTTGAAGGGCAATGACAGCAGGGACAGCTGGGTAAAGATTTTGATATGTTAATTCTCCAGTCTGCTGTTTGAGTCGTGGTCATTTGTGCTGGTTCTTTGATCTCTTGTTAGGTTCGCTCCAAACCTCACAGCTGTTTCTCCACTTGTTTGTCTTCAATAGCATTTCCTGATCAGCCGTGTGTTTTAGTGGCCATGTGAAACTCTGAGGCCTGAAACGAATCCAGCTTGTTGTGAGCGGATTAAGGTCATTTGCTCAGCAGTATGTGATCCGTGTTGGAAGGTCGACATCCTCTCCGGGAGTGAAGGTGAATCATCTAAGCGGGCATTATTGCTGTATGTGTTTGTATTGGTGTAATGTTCACACTACAGTGATGTTCGCCATCAAATAGTGTAAATGTTACTTCAGGTGCATTTTGTGCCGTGTCACTGGGCATTGATCAAGAAAAAAGCTTGCTAGCATAGTTCTGTAATGCAGAGGCTACATTCAGAGATGTAGTCTCTGCATAAGTCAATATAAATGCTATTGGGGAAAAATGGTAACCATGTTTTTTTTTAATCATTGAATAATTTTTGTTCTCACAATATCAGTGCTAAAGTCTCTTACAACTAAAACCTAAGAGCTGCTAGCAGCAACGGCATGGTTTAATATCAGGCATTGAGATACAACAGGCATTTTAATATCTAGTATTTCCTAATGACCATTAGCCCTAAACAAATCACTA
>SOMO01000014.1:82834-109389 GCA_028128575.1 Paedocypris carbunculus | reverse complement strand
AAGCCATACAATTTATGATTTTAGAAGGATCCACGGCGGATTTGGTGCTCGGATTGCCATGGTTACAGCTCCACCATCCTGTTATCGATTGGGACCGGGCTGAAGTAGCACAATGGGGTGAGACGTGCAGAAAGAAGTGCCTCGCCACGGCACTCAAGAGGTTTCACAAATCTCTACTCCACACCACAAACATGACCCTCTCCGCCACTACCATAGAACCCTGTGTATCAGTGCTGTCACCAGGCATTCCTCCAGAGTACCACCAGTTTCGGGATGTCTTCAGTCCCCGGCTACCCTCACACAAATCCTGGGATTGTGCCGTCGAGCTACTGCCGGGTGCTAAACTACCCAAGGGTAAGGTCTACCCTTTGTCCATCCCAGAGAGACAAGCTCTGAACGTGTACCTGAAGGAGGCTCTCGAGCAGGGATTCATCCAACCTTCGACTTCCCCTGCCGCTTCGGCACTGCTGCCCTCTCCGGCCCTGCATCGGCTACCGACAACTCAACGAAGGTACTCGCAAGTTCAGGTATCCACTGCCTCTGGTACCCGCAGCGCTAGAACAACTCCGCAATGCACGTGTTTACTCCAAGTTGGATCTGCGTAGTGCATATAATCTCATCAGGATCAGGGCCAGAGATGAATGGAAGACAGCCTTCATCACTCCAGAGGGCCATTACGAATACCTAGTGATGCCCTTCGGACTCTCCGTTTTCCAGGCCATGATGAACGAGCTGTTCCGGGATTTCATCCACCAGTTTGTGGTCATCTACCTCGACGATATTCTGATTTATTCTCCAGACATCACAACCCACGTGCAACATGTGTCCCGAGTTCTGCAAAGACTGAGAGAAAATGATCTGTTTCTAATGGAAGAAAAATGTGAGTTTCATGTAAGAAAGATACATTTCCTTGGTTATGTGATTTCCCCACAGGGGGTAGAAATCGACAAGAAGAAAGTGGACACAGTCCGTGACTGGCCCACTCCTCGAACAGTGCGTGATCTACAGCGGTTCCTCGGCTTCGCAAACTTCTACCGCCGCTTCATACAAGGTTTCAGTTCCTTGAGCTCTCCTTTAACGTCTCTCCTGAAGCAAACCCTGGAAACTAGCTTGGGATGACGGAGCCGACCACGCCTTCCGTCAACTCAAAGCCGCGTTTACCACAGCGCCCCTGCTGGTTCATCCTTACCCGGAGCAGGTGGGTAGGAGCCATACTCTCCCAGCGGCAGGGGAAGTCCTCCTTGAGACCCTGCACCTACGTACTTCTCTTGGAAGATGTCCACCGCCGAGAGGAATTACGACATCGGCAATCGGGAGCTCCTGGCGATCAAGCTGGCGTTAGAGGAGTGGAGGCACTGGCTGGAGGGCGCTCGACACCCGTTTGAAGTGATCACAGATCATAAGAATCTTCAGTATCTACGAGAAGCTAAACGGCTCAATCCTCGTCAAGCCAGGTGGGCATTGTTCTTCACCCGTTTCCGTTTCAAAGTGACGTTCCGCCCTGGGTCCAAGAGTGGTAAAGCCGACGCCCTATCTCAAATCCACGAAGACCAAAACGAGCAAGAATCTCCACTTCCTGAGCCAGTCCTTCTGTCGTCTCTGCTGGTAAGCCCTATTCAATAGGATTTGGACAGACAGATAGCGACAACTACTGGTCAGGAGGTGGTACCACCTGGATGCCCTCCAGGTCGCACGATCATTCCTGCTCCTCTACGACAGCAAATCATCAGTTCGGTACACGTCTCTCTGGGCTCTGGACACCCTGGCAGCTCATACAACCTCGCTACTGGTGGCCCTCCATGGCTCGGGACGTGGCAACTTTTGTGGAACAATGTGCAGTATGCGCCACAACCAATGTTCCCTGAAATTTACCCCAAGGAAAGTTGATGCCACTGACCTATTCATGGAACTGAGGTTACGCAAGTAACCATAGACGTTTTCAATCTACATTTAAACTGACTAACTGATTCTGATTCTCAGATTGTGCTAGGCAGTGTTCCATAATCTTAGTGCTAGATAAGTGAAAGATCATCCCCATGTGAAGGTTTTAGAGATTNGAGAGAGAGAGAGAGAAATATTAAGTGTAGAGCACATATTCTAGAGTGATTTCTAGTTAATGTATTTGCCAAATACTGTATACCTCATTCCTGTGTGACGTAAATGACAAGAGATACAATGTCTCAATAAATACAGCAAACTTGAAATGTTCTAGAAAATTTTATTTCAAGGTACTTATGCTTATGCAAAGTCAAATCATCCAGCTCAAGTCATTGTAACAGCTTAATTCTTATATTTTAAGATATAAGATTGAATTTTCTAGGGACATTTTAAAAAATATCTCTAAAATTTCGCTTTTTCTGGGATTTTGCAGCAAAATTGGATAAATACAGGAGTGTGTTTGGGGAAATGTGTTTTGCAAATCAAACAAATGTAAGAAATACATCAAAAAAACATGTCAACTCCACATATCTGAACTTCTAGAGCACAGAATTAACACAGAAAAAGCACTTGACAAATAAATGCTCTTTCTGACAGACACCAGTTCCTCAGCTGCCTTTTGTTTCTGCTGTGTCGGCCAGAGTTGGATTAGACAGATGATGATCAATCCTATTAAAGGAGTCTTTGTAAGCTGTGCAGATACACACATGCGAGTGCCGTCCTTTTATCATGCGTCGTTCCTCTTTGTCTGTTTAAACGTGCTTCTCAGATTCTGTGCTTGTCCACTTGTCTGTTGGCCTTGCGGAAAATTGACTTGATCTCCTCTGTGACCATGTCTTGCCAATTATCTCTGAAACATGAGAAATCAGTTAAGAAAGAACAAAAGTAAAACGTAACTCAATAATGATTTTGAAGCTACACAAACATTCCAGAGAAAAGGAAAAACAGACACAGAGGAAAAACGAGGGTCACAGCCCAATGACATCATAACACAAGCCCACCAAAAGCAGTCTAGCACATGACGGATATAGCACGGCATGCCGGCCACTACCTCCCCACGGCAAACTTAAGCTTTTTTCTCATCTTTTCTCCTCTTGTACGCTTCAATGTCCTCAGCTCTCAAACCATGGTTGTCTTCACTGCATAAACCCCATTAGTGTTTAGTATGAAGACATATCACAATTGCAAGTCAATAAAACACGTGTCAATAAAACACATCACTTTTCTGGGGAACAAATGCGCTTTAGATTGAGTTCTACTACACATACAAATCGCCACATCTTACCCTGGTTTGATCTCTGGGGGTTTTGGCAAAGGCTTTGTGAAATTGGATTTTCCAACGAGCCAGTATGTTTCTTCGATACCCTTACCCTGATTAAAACAGTAAGTCAGTGGACGTGCTGAGTTTGATCAGTTGTACTGTATTTACCTTCAGTTCTGTTTTCCCCCTGACTTCAATTTTATAGCCATCGTTCAGTGAGCGGAGAATATTCACTGTACTGATGTTCACGTGAATTCTGTAAGCTGATAAAATTGTACTGTAAGTTACTTCATCTACTCCATAACTCAGGAAAAGTGAATCAGAACCTACGCAACCCTGTGGATTCCATACGAGAGGCGGTGTTGACTGTGTCTCCAAAAAGGCAGTATCTCGGCATTGTCAGACCCACAACTCCAGCAACACACGATCCTGGTTCCAAAATCAAGACAATCGTGTGTAGTTTTACCCTGCTGATGGTTCGGTCGCACTTAAAGGTCAAACCTGTGTGAATCCCAATTCTTATTCTGACGGGAACTTCTGGCATGTGGCGCATCTTGAAGGAGCCCACTGAGCTGAGGATGTTGAGAGACATGTTGGCAATCTCGGCCGCGTGCTTGTTGCCATTTTTCTTAGGCAGTCCAGATGCCACCATGTAGGCGTCTCCAATGGTTTCAACCTGTTTTAATAAAGGTTTTAAGTAACAAACAAGCATATTGGACCATCATAGCTGACCTTGTAGACGTCATGGTTGCCCAGCACGGCATCAAACAGGGTGTATAAGTCATTGAGCAAGTCTACGACTTCAATAGGGTCGCTTAGGGATGAGATGGTGGTGAAGCCCACTATATCGCTAAAGTAAATGGTGACCTGATCAAAGTATTCTGGTTCTACTGAGGCACCGGTTTTCAGAGCTTCTGCCACAGAACTGCAAACATAGAAACCACAGGCGTTTTCACATGGTCTTATTTGAAATTGCACAAAGCTGCAGGTATGAATACTCACGGAGGCAGCATTTCTGCTAAAAGCTTTTCTGTCCTCTGCTTCTCTACCTCCAGCTCCTCGGTTCTTTCCCTGATCAGGTCCTCTAGGTTAGAAGAATACTGCTCCAGCATACGCAACATGGAGTCAATGATGTTGGTCTTTTTGCCCTTGTTGATGAGCTTAAACTGAGCAGAGAAATAAAACACTTTGACTCATTTTCATTCTTTCCCAATAAGTCAATTGTTCAGACAGACTTGATCAAAAATCTCATCAAAGCGAGGTCTTCTGTCGGGCTGCTCGCTCCAGCACTGCTTCATCAGCTGGATACACTCCAGCGGAGCTTGATCTGGAGCCACTGTTGGCCTGCACATCGGTGGTGGTTTTTTAACTTTCTTTATTATTTCTGTTGAGAATAATGACGTACAGGTACAGCAAAAGAAAATTCAGTTTTCACCTTTGCAGTATTCACTGAACCTTTACAGAACACAGACCTTCAGGAGACAAGCCAAGCATACAATACGGTGCTCCTCTCACGACTACTTCCTGAAGTATAATTGCAAAACTGTAGACGTCGCCCTTATAGGTTCCCCTTCGTGGATTATCAGGATCCCTGAGAAGTTCAGGAGCCGTCCAGAAAAGATCTTGAGGGGCAAATTATTTTGGTACAATAAATTTTTTTTTTCTCTGAATTGTTTAAAGTACTGCTCCAAACCTTCTGAGGGTGGCATTTCCTTCTGTACTTTTTGGGTCTCCAGAATTTCATTATAGCCATAATCTGTGATCTTCAAAACGAAACGTCCATCCACCACACAGTTGCGAGACTTCAGGCAGCCATGAGGAAATTCTCTGTGGTGAAGATATTTCATGCCCTATTGGGTGATACCAAAAACCAGCAAGGAGTGTTCAGATGACCATTATAATACAAAATTGGAATCAACTTGATTTCTAATAGAGTGAAGATGGACAGTCCACTTTGTGAGGTCTACACCTTCTTGAAGCTGACATGGAGCGCACCTTAATCAAATCCAGCACTAGGGAAGATTTAAACATCCAGTCCAGTTTGACATCATCATTACGCAGCAGATCGTGGAGACTTCCCCGAGAACAGTGTTCAGTCACAATGGCAAACATGTCACAGTCAGTGAAGAAGCCCAGAAACGGATTGACATTTTCATTTCGAAGGTCTTTCATCTGAAAGGTGAAGAAAAGGTCCGCCCCATTTAATGTGTGTTTTATAATCAGTGTGATTAACAGACTAATTCATAAAATCTTTCTCACAAAAAGTTAAATCGGAGATACTACTATCTTCTAGAAGTATTTTATACTTTCATTACATCACGTGTGTGTGACAGTTGGTAACTGATCTTCTCACTGTGACCAAAACTACATTCCTATTTAAGAGTTATTCATTATTAATACGGTGTATTTTAATGTTTGTCTTGTCATTTTTTTTGTTGACATACTCATCAAATAATTACCCACAATAATGTTTTTCTGCTAAAATCCTGATCTACCTTGTAGACTCATTACCTTTGTGAATATTTTCGTTGTGCTCTGCTTGACTTCCTTGAACTCGCCCTCGTTGAACTTTTTTAGCCACACCCAGTCTCCCTATTGGATAGAAATAATGTCAATATGCAGTTACAGAAAAACATACTGGAAGTTCCTTGCACAGGTATGTCAGGAATAGACGACCACCTCATAGACAGCCACGTTTGAGTTTTCGTGTGTCGCTGTTGCCATGCTGTTCACCGAGCGGGAACGGTCACCTGTGCTCTTGTCATCCATGAAACTCTTTGAATCACTAAGATCTTCAAGAGTAATTTTCTGTGAGCAACAAACGGGCATTAAAAAAGCGTTGAAGTGAAAGGTCACTTTCAGAAGACACAAACCCTCCTGCTGAGCTGAGGGTTAATGAAGGTCAGGTCTTCAAGTGTGAGCAAGATTCTGTTCGGACCTTTGATCAGTTGGATCTGTTGGATTCGCCTCCTGCACAGATCAGTGGAGATCACACCAAGTCTGCTGTCAGTAAGCTATAAAATATTTGTGAAGCTTAAATGCTTTAAAAAAAATAGAATGCACTGTTTTAGAACATGACAAATTTACCTTATAAAAAGAGTTAGGCCAACAGAACCAAGAACTAAAACGAAGACGATCACAAATGCTATGATGACATATATTATGTCCACACCTAGCATGCAAAAATAATAAATCAGTGAGAATCTTTTCTGTCAGCTCTGAAACCAAATCAAATGCAAATATTAAAAAAAATTCAAAAGAAATAAGATGGTTGTACCTCCAGTGCAGATAGTTTTGGGATCAAACCAACAGCTGGCGTCTGAAGATGGAGGTGAACCTCCAGGAAAATGAATCGATGTGCCAGCAAACAGCACCATATCTTTACTCATGTCCAGTTGATAGCAGCGATACAGCTGACTTCCCCAGCCATCACTGTCCAAGATCACATAGGTAGTCTGCACTCTTCCTTGGGCATCCACTCGGATGTTCTGATTGAACCCAGAAAACGTCACATTCCTTGTGAAGAAGGCCAAGTTTGAGCCAGAAAGCCATTTACCTGCGCTTCTGGCATTGTGTATGGATTTAGCAGTGAGATACAAACTGTTGTAGATTGTACCAAAGAGTGGCGAGACCTACATTTTGACAAAACAATGTAATTTTTTATGTCATTGTAAAGTAGGTGTTCATAAATGGTGTCAAAGCTAGCCATCCACACCTGGTCAGGTCCTTGTGACACCATCAGTTCTCCCAGGCGTTTAGCCATATTGAAAGATTCACTGAACGACATCAGCTCTGACTCCATGGTCACCGTTAGCACCGCATCGTAGGCTTTGCGCAGTTTGGTGTTATTTTGTGTTGGGAAGTAGCTGGTGTCGGTGTAGGGGAGGCTGTAGAGCAGAGTGTCGTATGGGAGGAATACGTAGCGTCCGTTTGTCATCCCCATGTCATAAGCCTTTAGCAGCAAAGCTTTTTGTTGCTCGCCCCCAATGAGCACTGAGTGCATACACATTACGATGACTGAAACACAAGAAAATGGTTAACAACCTTACTAAAATTAATGATTTCTTTCAGTCTGAACAATCTGGCTCCCTTCCCCCACCATAATAATAGCAGGGCATGGCGTCACCGAGCATGCAGAGTCAAACCGTTGTTATCAGTCTGATGTGCTTTACCTTTTATCTCACCAGCGTTTTTGATGCTCAGCAGTGCGTTCTCCAACATGGTGTCATTAATTCCTGTGCTAACAACAATACCAACAGGAAGTCCTTGGTTTCTTAGAGCGCCAGCCAATTTTGTTGCCGTATCGATCCATATGTCTTCATCAGAAGACACAATGCCTATGTTAGCCCAGCTGAAATACTTCAGCACATTGAAAAGGACTCGTGCTGGGGATGGAGATGTCCGTGCAAAAGTTGGGTACCCCTCATACCGGTCTAGCTCATAATTAATGCAAGCCCATGACAATATGGCTTTATCCCAATTTTTTCCCATAAGAGATGCAGCATTACAATACCCTGGATTTGTGGGACCTATAATCGCATCCACTGCTTTCTCATACTGCACAAAAGACATCAACGCTTTAGATGTCTCGCATGCCTCTTGAAGAATTACAAAATCCATCGTGCAGCCTAAATCTAAACTAAAGTCTTCATTAATGCGGCCAACAGCCAGTCGAGATGCAACAGCAGGCAGTGCTTTGGAGTAATACGGGTCACAGTTCCAAGGCCCTAAAACGCCCACTTTAAAAACAAGGCATTGCACACTGCATGGAAAAACCAACAACCCGAGGAAAATCCATTGTGTAATTCTGTAAAACGAGAGTGTTGAGCGGCTGCGTCTGTTCCTGAGGATAGCGAAACCGCGCTCTGCCAGTGAAACACCTCCGAATGGGAGGTGAATATGTGGCATTGTCTTCTTTTAGGAGCCGTTATGAAAGACGGTCGTTACGCCTACAGAAACACACACAGAAATCGGAGTTAAGATTATAATCCGATTGTGTTTTTCTTTTTCAACATTTGACCACCATTGCTAAGGCTGTGAGTTTACATTCTTAAATTTGAAGTATGTATTCTACACTAATTTTATCATTTACCTCTACATATTGAATAGTAAGATTAGACCTCTGAAAGATCAACACATTGAGCCAAATATGATGTCGTGATTGTTGTTTACTAAACCAAATAAACTGAAATTAACCAGTCCAAAACACTTGATCCGAAAAAAATAAGTTCCGAAAAGTTTTTTCATCATCTTACCTTTGTCTCCCAGAGCTTTAAGTGTTGAATGTGTTCTTCATGGTTGATGCTGTGTTTTTGAGCAGCAGGTGGATGAGCGTCGTCAGATTCGACTTCAGCACCCTGGAGAGCTGCTTAATACCTGCACTCATCAATCTTCACCTTCCCACAACCCAACACAAACCTCCAGAAACTTTGCCCGACTTTGCTCCTGCTCGCTGGCTACCAGTCCTGCTTGGGTGCGTTTCGCCCCTTGTCTACTTTATCAATCCTGCCTTCCTTGATATAAAAAGAAAAAATGTTTTCAAGTCTAGAAAATAATAAAAAAAATCGTATGCCGATATCTAATGTAACAATGTCTTCATTTTTTTTTTTTAAACAAAAATGAGAAAGATCTACAGGTAATCTATCTGTTGAATGAAAGTGCTGTGAAAGTGACCCATGGATGAATCTAATCTACTCTCGCTCCAGAGAGGGACTAAATAAGAGGATTGCAGACATACGTTAACGCTTCAGACCCACTTTCACAGACAGGACTAGCCATGAAAGCAATTCCTTAATTTTCCAATATTAATTAGATCAAACAAAACAGTATTAATGTATTTGTTATGCACCTAAACAACTCTAGTTACAATTTCATTTTAGATACAGAAAATAATGGGATAAAAATAAAAAAAAAAAATACAGTTAAACAGAATAATACACTTATACCAAGACTTACAGTTTTGGCTATTGATTAGGTAACACTCGAGCGATACTTCAGGGTCTTGAAAAGGGGCCTGATAAATTAAATATTTAATTGTTATTACACACACGCACACACATACTCACACATCTGTGTGTCTACCTGTACACACACCGACATACAATATACTGTATATAGATAGATATACAGACTTTTATATATACTTTTATTTTCTTCTTGCCATGGAGAAATCTGATGGGCTTGTGTGGCGTAATTAAGCATGTGTTTGGAGAGGCTGTGATTGGCCACTTCGACTCAATCAGCACCGGTCGCATCGGGAATAATTAAAGTTAACGAAGGACGTTCACTGTGACAATCCCTCGGGTGATGCCACGTTTGCCTGCGTCAGTTAAACCTTGTGTTGTCAGAACATGACTGGGGTGTTTCTCTACTCACTGTAGCTTTTAGCAAAGACTAAGACGTTGTTCTAGATGTCTGTGTTTTCAGATGTTTGTGATTTAAAAGGTTTAATCCTTTACTTCTGATTGATCATGTTGGAATTTCACTGTGTTTGTATGTATTGATGAAGGGGACAGAGATATGCTGACCTGTATACAATAAGCCTTTGAGCTTCTTAAATCTTGACACCTCTGCCCTATAACCAGAAACAGACAGTGCGGACTCAGCAACCACGAAGCAGAGCACATCATTCTCAGTAAACCTTTTACTTAACAACAATTGCAAATAAATTTACAACTTTGGTTTCTGACCGTAAGATCAAAAACAATGTGATTATTGCTTTGTTTTAATGTTTTTCCCACAATAACTGTTTGAAGAAACTTTGTTTATTGTTCTTAATATTTTTTCAATCTGCAAATATCAATTTACCATAATAGTCTGTCATTTTTTGATTTAGATGTAAAGTAGATTCTGAGATTGGCTAAAACTTAAACCTCGTTTAGTGCTTTGTTAGTACCACCTAGTGGACAAAATATATTTTAGATACATTCTGTGTGTATAACAAAAATGGGTTAACGTGAAGTGATGTTGTCTAACGAGGAGTCTCCGGTGGAGCCGACGTTGATCGAGGGAGGAGTTTCCGCTGGAGAGGGCGTATTCAATAGGAGTGGCCTTCTCTGTTCGGGTCGTCTTCCAAGGGAGGAGTCACCACTGTAAGGGGCGTCCTTGGTGGGAGGAGTCTTCGCTGGACGGACCGCCGTTGGGGGCGCAGTAAACGCGGCACGTCCAGACGTTTGTGGGCGTGGTTTATTAGTAGTGAGGGGAAACTTTTCAGACGAGGCGGTTCGTGTGGTGCATTTTATTTTTCTTTTCTGCGGCTGAATCCACAGCCTCAGTCTGTTTAGAATTTAACGTTTGCTCTCATGATATTGTGTTCGGGCGAGTAGAATTATCCAACAGTCGTGGCACACGGTGAGTTTCTGCTGGAAACGTTTTTTATGAGTGAAACGCGCCTAGCTCTCCTTGACTCAGCTGAGTAAAAGTTATAATGAATGTGGCAAGATTCAGCCTACGTGTGTTTACGTCTCCTGTAGCTCCTCCAGCTAAAGCTGCTGCTGCTAACACGGACTAATGCTGGGAATTATTCGGTTTGGGTGGGTTTTGTGGGACAAAGTGAAAAGGCAGAGACTGAACGTGTTTTTGTGACTGTTTCAGTTCGGTTTAAAGACTAGTCACTTCTTAAAAATATCTTTCAATTGTTTTAGTGTTTGTTTGATTATTAAACACGTTTTGCCACATAATTTTACTCGTTTCATCCTCGGTTTCAACTCAAAATTGACTCGAGTTCAGCTTTACATGTCTGTCTTTAATTCTAGAATTTAAAGTACAATGAAGTGGGCATCTTATCAAGGTTTTTTTGGCAGAATTTTGATGAAACCCATTGAGTAGATGTGTCGTCACATGTGTTCCAGATGCTAGAAAACAGCTTCACAGAACGAAAACTGCAGTTAAACATGATCCAACGTTCTCACTTTTTTGGTTTGGCTTGTTGAAAGTCTGCTTTCATCCATCTGGTGATGATCAGTTAAAAATGATGTGAATATGTAACATGTGAAGGTTTCACAAAGCAAGAATAATCATAGAGTGATGGAAAAGAGAATATTTTTACTCTTCTCTTATTTTTTCTTATTTTCTTTTTCTCTGATTTGCTGATCTGGTGAATTTGTCCATGTGTAGTTCCAGAACTAGTTCTGAGCAACACCTGGAGATTCTCACAGATCCACATTCAGACCTGCATCGCCCGAGGAGTCCAGTTCTAATGAGGGATTACACAAATGACAGTGTTTTCTTCTATTTGACCTCCACTTAAAAACTTTAATGATATTTTATTGCTTCGTAAACTTGTTCAGGCATGTTAACTTTGGTTGTGCTGGCAGTTTGTGCAGATTTAGCATTGACAGAGCTTTACTAATCCCTGGGGAAAATACTTTGCCTTGAGTACAGTTGCATTCAGTTTCTCGTACAAAGTAGTGCGAATTTATTACACTAAACAAAAGGCCGGTATATAATAGGAAAAAAACAAAAACAGAAAACAACCAAAAAAGACAATTAATGTAGTAAAATATAACGAAAAGTAAACAACTGTATCCAGTAACAGTTATGCAATTATATAGACATGAAAAGACAAGTGATGTAATTGATGTAGATATTGCTCATATTATGTAATAAACCGTTGATTGCATTTGGAATGGTAAAATAAAAGGACTATAGATTGACGTTCTCTCTCAGTCTTTCTTTTCCAGTTCCTCTTTTAATCTCTCTTGCCCCATTCTTGGTTTTTCTATGTATGCTTGTGTAGTTGTTTAAAATTATAACGTGTTTTCCATTTTCCCTTTACGGTTGATGTAAATCTTCACAAGCTTCGTCTTTAGTTTTAATAATAGAACAGAATCAACTTATGTTAGATCAACTACCCTTCTAACAAACATAGTTAGGTTTATTCAATAGTTAAAAAGTGATACTTCTCTGCCCTCTGTAATGTACTAATTTCATGGTAGGTTTTAGGAAGGCAAACTGCCTCTTTGTAGCCTAGTTCGTTTTAGTCAAGTACATAAAACAGACTATATATGGTTGAGTGTTGTGCGCTTACACCATCACTGACAAAATGGAAAACAAATCTTAATTTGGAGACTGATATTGTTTAAACGGAAACGAACACTGTGTTGCACTACAGGCAAATTCAAACTAGCTGAAAAAAACTAATATAATAACAATAAATGAAAAGAACATTGTGTTTTCATGTGTTATTGTTCTGGCAAGAACAACACATTTAAAGTTATATTTACATTTGTGTAGAATTGTTTCTCAAGCCGTGACTTAAAACCCACAAAAGACTGATGCAGTGAAGTAATTAAGAATACTTAATTAAGATCTAAGAATACTAAAATTCCTGGCTAATGCAGCATTGGAGTAAAGGTTAATTTTGCTGAACCAGATTAAAGATCTGACTTGACAGTGTTGAGCGTGACGGCAAACCAAAGCATAAAGTATTTCTGAGAGTGAACCACAAAGAACTGTATTTTATGATGGTAAATTGTAAGTGTATTTATGTATTTTACATTTGTTTGTATTTTGTAATGACTTTAAATTAGGTTATATACTTAGTATAATCTGCGAAAGTAGCTCTCTGAAAGACTAATATTTGTTTATCATTTCACATGTATTTAGTCTGACAATGTTTGTGCCAGTGAAGTCAAATTTGACTTTTGGCTTCTGCGTACATGCTGAACCTTCCCTGAAAAGCTTTGGTGATTCATAGAAACGGAGATGAAAAACAGAGGCTCTTGACACTTCTCTGCTGCTGTAAATGATTCACACGGTTAGCACATGTGTAGCACATACAACGTCAGGTGGTTTATCTCTTCAAACATGCCAAAGGGCCCTTAAGTATGTCAAGGCTGAAACCAGATAATAAAGTGCCGTGTTTAGTGTTCTATTCACACAATTCTCTCACATTTGAAATGTTGTGTTGTGTCCTCAGCTCATCATGACTGTGCTGCCGTATCTCTTCTTTCTGCTCTCACTGGGAGCCATGGAAGGGGTTAAAAATTGCCACCACAAGTGCCGTTGTGAGGTAGAGAGCTTTGGCCTTTTTGACAGTTTTAGCCTGACCAAAGTGGACTGCAGTGGAATCGGGCCCGGGGTCGCTCCTGTCCCCATTCCCCTGGACACATCCCACCTTGACCTGTCCTTCAACTCCATCAGCTCTGTGACAGAGTCCATTCTTTCCGGTCCGGGATACACCACCTTAGTAAGTCTGGACCTGAGCAACAATCTGATAGTTCATGTCAGTCCTAAAGCCTTCTCCAAGCTTCGCTACCTGGAGACGCTAGATTTGAGTAACAATGCTCTCCAAAGCCTAAGTAACAGCTGCTTTGTCGGACTTCCTCTGGTTGAGGTGGATCTGAGTGAAAACCATTTCATAGAGTTTAGTCTGGATCTCTTCACCACCAAGGGACGGGATACACCAATCATTGTGGATCTATCGGAAAACCTTCTAACCTCCATATCCAGAAAATCACCAAGCCCTCCGCTCTTCATCAAAAGTCTTCATCTGGCTGGAAACAGATTGGCCTCGGTGCCAGTGCTGGATGGCGTTCCTCTTCGGTATCTGAACTTGGACTCCAATCTCATCTCCAGCATCGACGCCGGAGCTTTCGACTCGGTGCCAGAGCTGATTCACCTGTCTCTGAGTGGCCTGTCGGAGCTGACCCTGATACACCCGGGTGCCTTCAGAAGTCAGGCCAACTTACAGGTCCTAGACTTGTCCAACAACATCCAGCTCAGAACTTTAACTCCCAAGGTTTTCAGTGGCCTTGTTTCCTTACAGGAGCTCAATTTGTCCAATACTGGCATCACACCATTATCAAGAACTGTCTTCACGCACATTCCAAGTGTGAAGAGTATAAGTCTGGGTCCGAACATCCACTGCTGGAAGACACACAAGCAAGGACAGTTTCACAGGCAGATTGGACGAGCCAAACCCAATGCGGTTCTTACCTGTGATGTGGCAGGCATGATTGTGTGATAAAAGACTCATGATTAGTAGTTTCTTGTCTCTTTTCCTCAACATCCCTTTATGAATGCATTGCATTTGCACATTTTATTCCAACCAAGGCCCATAAGTGTACAAGTTCTCCAACATTTCGTTAAAAATGCACTTTAATCCCTAACAGTGTTGTGAACAGAACCAATGCATCATGTTCCTCCCGCTCACTCTTATCGAAAGCAGATGGTCTTTCATCAAATATATTTCAAAACACGTGAAGAAACCAAAGTTCCAGGTCAATTCTGGATTCATTATATAACGTGTTGTTGATTCACTGCACGTTGAAGTGATCATTCCACGTTGGAGTGGGCCGTAACCCACTGGCCGTTTACATTTTTGCAGAGATGTAATAACTTCAATCACTTTTTCTGTGAGGGATGAGATTTATTTGTTGGTAAATCAAAAAGATGGAGATGGAGTTGAGCTAAAATGTACTATAATTTTCTAATGTTTTATAATTTTCAAATGATCTGTCACTGACGTTAAAATGATTTTGCACTTTTTGTAAGAATAAAACGTTTGTGGTGTGTCGTTTGAGGTATTTTTTTTATATTTGTACAAATGTGTATTGGTAATAAAAGACAATCAAATTTCTGTATCAGTATGTTGTTTTGGGATTCAGTGTCGCAGCATTTATTCATTATTACAGGCATATAAGGGACTCGCATTTCTTGGTCTGGTGTGTTTTACACAAATTAAATATTTTTTAATGCAGGAAACAAAAAATGGTTGGTGTTTCACAACTGCCTTTCATTACTATCCATCTTTATGATATGAAGCTTGCAGACATCACATGCCTTTACACAATATAAAAAATAATTTATTGGTGGTTTAATTATTGTTTCTTAAAATTATCCATCATTGGTACCTTTAACATTTTAACATTATTTGGTCAATAATTTAGATTTTTCTTTGTATCTGGCCAAACAAATCACCATTAAATTCAGCTTTCGGCTTTCAAAATCAAAGGTGTTTTTCCTCGGTCTGTTGTGCGAGAGTTCACAGCGATGATGTAAGCATTACACGCCTCATGACAACACAACCTTTATTGGGTTATGAACTCCTTTGAACCTTCAATATAAATATACTGCTGTGTAGTGCATAAGTCATTGAGAAACCTTGATTATTCAGTTGCGTGTTGCTGTTATCACAGACTAAAGATAAATATGTGGGTCTGGGGTAAACTGACAATTCTACAAAAACCGAGGAAGACAAACTTAAGATATTAATAGAAAATCAGCAGGATTACGTCACTCAAACACATAACGCCTTAATGGCACAGTGTATTTATATGTACAAGAAAGGTCATATTTAAAGTTTGAAAGACAAACCCAAATGCAGCCAATCCCAAACTATTGGAAAAAATGATGTTTGTACGCCAGGCTTTTATTCCTAATTGTTAATTGGTCATTTCACCCAAATGTAGAAGCAAATCCTTGTTCTCTTCTTCCATTTAAAATACAGTAAATGTAGCAACACAATTGAAGCTTTCTGGCATTTTATAGTCAATGAATCCTCTGCGTGATAGCTTCATTAATGCTCATGTTTTTATTAATGTTTTGTATTGTGAAGGAATTTAAAATCAACACAAGTCTTGTGTGTATGCAAATGCCATCTATGTATATGATAAGTGTAACTGCTGTCTTTCACACTGCTAAGTGTGAAAGGCGTCTCTGGTACGAATGAGAAGTCTGCTAGGTGTGAAAGGCGTATCGGGTGATTATAATAGTCGCCTTTAAAATGTAATGGGTTTTCATTATTTCAGTTTAAGAATGAAGAACAGGAAAGACATCATTTTCTAAACATGTGATTGATTAATTTTTATCTTTGCCATGAATAGCAACTCCCTCTTAAGTACCAGAAGGAAAGTGTCGCCAACATTTATTTGACAAGAGGTCAACTTTTGAGGTGCTTTTGCATATAAAAAATTCTCAGGGGTCCTCTATCATGCCCCTTAGGGCAAAACACACTCAGAAGACCGGCCATGCGCAGACGTGTAGGAAAACGAATCAAACCAAGCAACATTTGCGCTGACACCCATAACCTTTGAACTACAGGAAATCAGTCATGCCGAGATTTGTGACTAGTTCAATCAGCAAACAATAGAATACTTTTCCTAAGAGAATCTTTCAAGAGCATGTACACATGTAGAATGTGAGCTCAGCATGTTGATGCTACATAGTGATCTGAGTTTTGATCTCAAGCAGTGTTGGCGTGGCTATGAATATTCGACAAATCTTGCAAACAGGAAGTCTTCTCCTATAAGAATTGTTGAATAAACTTTGGACACATGTTTGGTCAAGTAACCTGAACACATTAGTGTGGGTAAACCTCAAGTACAGCAACATCATCTGGCACCAGACTGTGTGACAGTGAGTCTTTGACTGCTTTATTGAACTTGTTTCTCCTAAAAGATTCATAGGATTTCCATCAAACATTACAATGTCAAGACAGTGCTGAGTTACATATCAGGTGCTTTGAAGTAAATAATCTTAAGATATTTTTAATATCTTAAACATTATTTCTCTGTCTAAGTGATGATAGACTTATTATTTGAAAAGTGGCTTAAGTGATTTAAACCACATGGTGATTTTCCCCCTTTAATATTTAATGTTGATCAATTTCTTCATATGTTCTCTAAATTTGTTTCTTCCTCTAAGACATTAAAATTCTTTTGGGGGGATGGGGGTGTTTGTACCCCGGGATTTACAGCTTAACCCCCCCGAGTAAGATGTCTTCTCTCACATCTTTTGAAGTCTTTTGATCTTGAGATTCACAAGTGTCTGTAATGTTCCTGCTCTGTGCTGCAAGGTGTTAAAATTACAGTCTACAGGATTTCCTGCCCGAATATTGGTACAATTATCACAAAACCGAATGAGTATAAAACTTATAGCACTGTTTTCTAGAATAGGCTTGTTTCCAGATATGGACTTAAGAAAATTGGCCTAATAATTACAATCATAATAGGGGTTTCTCTTTGTTTCATCGATGTAAAGGACAGGATTCTCATCACCATCCCGTTTCAAAGTAAAGAATTAGTGATAATAAAGGTTTGTGTTTCTTTTGAAGATTTAAATGATTAAGTAATTCTGCAAATTGTCTGTTTTCACCTTTCCAATTTCCATTTATCTGTTTGATTTATCGTTAGTAGAACATGAGCGTCTTCTGGGTTTTGTGTCATTTTTGCTAGGATACAAAGCTCAAGTGTGTGTGTGTGTGTGTGTGTGTGTGTGTGTGTGTGTGTGTGTGTGTGTGTGTGCATACATGATTAAGGTATGGGATGTTTATGTTTGCATGTATAGGATGCATAGGAATCCATCAAGGAATCAAGAAGATTATTTTGTATTTTGTAAGTATAAAGTATATAGATCCCAAAAAATACACAAGTATTTGTTTATTGAACAGAAAAAGAGTAAATGTACAGACAAAAACAAAATAACAGTATAATGCAATGTTTAAATATATAAAACCCAAACTGACATGATGTTTGTTTGAGGACAATTAATTCAGTCATGTAATATAAAATCTAGAATGCACAGATATATATATATATATTATATAGATATATAGATAGATCTCTAAATTATTCTCTAATTGTAGCAACCAGACATTTTCCACATTAGTTGAGTAATTATTTGTTTCCATTTGAAGTCTTCTTAAAAATACATTTTCCCTAAACAACCCCCTGCGGCTTCATAGCTGTATTCACGTTAGTGTGTTGTTTGTTTAGTTTACTTTACTTTACTTTACAGTCATTTGGCAGACGCTTTTATCCAAAGCGACTTACAAAAAGAGGAGCAAGTGAAGCAATTTGTCTACAAATTTGTTGTTTAGTTATTTCAAAGTAATCATACAGGTATGGAACACATTTTTCATTGACATTATTTTGTTATGTTCAAACACAGAGCATTATTGTACATTTTTTAATAAAGCCAAATTGTACTAGTGGCATCAATGATACAAAAATGTATACGATGCAAATGTTGAACTATGTTATCAATTTGTCGTTGGTCAATTGTTATTATTATTATTATTATTATTATTATTATTGGTTTATTGTTTGTAAATTATATTGTTTATGGTTTTTGCCTCCGCCTTCTCGTTTTTGTCTTCTCGTTATGTTATAGTTTGTTATTAGTGCATTAATAATACATCTTTAGTTTGGATTTTGTTCACGTTAACTATGAATTTGTTCTTGTCTGCGTTCCCTGTCTTTAGTTGCTAGATCTTTGTATATATGTCAGTGTAAAGTGTTAGTGATGCTTGCTTCCTGTGTCTAGAAATTTCTAGAGTGTTTCTGTGTGTGTGTGTGAGTTAGTCCGGCAGAGGTTGGCACAAAGAGCAATAAACAAGAGTGTTTTTTTGTTAAGTAATTGCATATTGAGATAGCGTGCACATTCATGCTCAAAAATCTACATGAAAATCAAATTGCGATAATAATAATTTTTATTTTAATCTTGTGCTAACAGCCCAACATGATTCTGCATTGACTAATTAGTTATATAAACGCAGCAACCATGAGTTGACTACTTTGTTTTTATTGTTAGAGATTCAAGCCCTAAATCAAAAAGTAAATGTGTCAATATGCAAGCATTTAACCCATCCGGTGAAAATACATGCACAAAACCCGGAGCAGTGGGCAGCCTTAAGCTGCGGCACCTGGGAAGCATGCAGGGGTCAGTGTCTTTCTCAAGTACACTCAGTTGCAGAACCAGCTGGACCGGGATTCAAACCAGCCAATCTTGAGTGACAGGTCCAAATCTTTTCTGCTGGACCACAACTTCCACAGTTGGCTAATAAAAAAGCTAATACACCTCGACATTTGAGCTATCACACAATGACATGAACTGTTTTATCAATTATTTTTGCGAAGTTCGAGTGAGTTTCAAAATACTTTGGAAATGTGAACCAGACCGTTTCCAGATGCCACAAGGTCATTAGCCTGTGCCAAAAGTGAGACTGCTGTAAACATTGGACCAAACAAGGCTAGGCTAAGTAGCGCAATTGGAAGAACTAGAGTACAATACTGTACAATACTTCCAAACAGCCTCAAAAAACAGAAAGTAGAATTGTCAGAGGTAACTTAAGCATACAAAAACTCATGCATTTATAGCGCATGACATAATGAAAGCAGTTCTGATTGGCTAATGAATAATTGAATTATTCGTGATCCGTTCTGGAGGACTAATCGCTTTGAGACCTACTGAGTCTACAGAGATGTGAAAAGAGTATTTTCTGCTTGATTCCAGGACTTAAGAGTACACAGTTAAAGCCAGTTGATTAAACAACACAATTTCCGGTAATGAACCTCTAACGATAAATATTTTCTTGTGTTTTTATAATAAATGTAAATTTATAAATTAATGCAAATGCATTGACAATTATTTTTTCGTTTACCTCTTTTTTGTTTACCTCTTTTATGTAGAATTTCTATTCGGTCCTATTTCTAATCAGGACTCTTTTGTGATTTTTCTGCTAGAGCAAACATCAGACCTTAAGATGTCAGCTTGTCCTCTGAATAATGTCCCAATGTTTTGGGGCCTTCAGAATCAATCCCCTGGTAGTTAACACGTGAGATATCTTTTTTGCGTTCTGGGCCATTTAAGTTAACTCCTCCGGGTTTTGTAGAAAACATGTTGTGAATGTTGTAATCCAGAAGATTTTGAGGGTTGAGCGGGTCTCCAGGCTGAGGATCGCTGATTGCTTCCCCCGGCAAGCTATTCTTTTCTTTCTCTGTATGAGTGACACGAAATCTGCAACGAACCCAAACAAATTGCTTAAATGTACTTTTTTAACATTAACATTTTTTGCACTTAACATTAACAATTTTGTATCAAATGTGATGTTTTTTATGACAGATTCTATTACAGGTTCTACTAATGTTTCATTTTCAACATGGAATAAAACCTCATACAGGTTCTGGGAGCTACGTATTTGGTCATTGTATCACCACTTCTTGAAGTTTGTCCTCTAGATTTCATCCTCAATAATGACTAGAAAGAGGAATTTAGGCAGAAGTGTGAAAAAACACTGACCAAAATAAGAACTAATCTGAACACATGCAAATTTGAATGTTTTGTTGGAAAAAAGTAATTCTTATATTTTTTTTAATTCTTACAAAAGCTGCTTCTGTAAAGTAATTTTGCAGAATGAATGTCATCTGGACACGTGATCTGGCAATCCACATCAGGTAACATATTATTCAGCAGAATATTTTAATCTTTCCAAAACATTTTATATTACATTACATTTGTTTACAATCGTTGATTTTTATTTACTTTTGAGTAACCTCTGATCCCCACAAATTGGACTTTAGTTGAATAATCAAGACACTCTACCTTACTACCTTTTTTTTAAATAGATTTTTGGAACAGAACCTGGAAGGGAAAACTAAATGGACTGTCTCTATACACTCTTAGTAGCAAAAGTGCGCGAGTGGATACATTTTCAAAGCGAACTCTCATAGTTTCACCATTATTGAGATACGTAAATAAATTTCATCTTAAATAATAAATACAGATAATTATATTTTTATGTCGTTAAAATGCTATTTCCCTAATAAATGTTTCATCATTCGTAATTAAGAATATGTTTCTACAGTGAGCTATTTTTTAGGACAGATCCACAGGCAACTAATGAGGCTTCCAAGAACCACCTGTTGCACCAGGTTGATGACCCTCTATTCTACACTAACATGACATCATAGTTATCCAGCATATGAAACAAACTTAACAAAACAGGTAACGTGTACATGTTGTGCGGGCATTACCAACACAACCAGTCAAAATGTTCAAATACTATCATGGTATAAAAAATAGAGAGATGCCTTCAATTATGTAGCACGTTGATGTGAACATATGTCTTTCAAAGGTTCATGTTCAATTTTTTTTACGGTTTATTTCAGCTGGAAGTGAATGTTGGAGGGACATAGTAATGCAAAGATTGAACAATGCTTTTGCAACTTATTCGCAGGTTGTGAGAATAGAAACTATATGAAGGATGTGGTCAGATGAATTTCAGGCTACTCAAATTATACAAACTATGAAATGGAATAAGTGTATGTGTCCAGCACTGGGAAGTTTTATTCTCTCCTGAGAAGCTGAGTGCATGTTTGTACATGTGTGAGAATTATTACCATTATATATTCATCATTGGGTTACGTTATAATTGTGCCATCATTCATTTCTGAAAACCACGAGTCCATCAGTTAAACTTACAATGTGGTAGAATTCCTGAACAAAAGTCCATGATGGTGGATATTACAGCTATGTTGAGTTTGCTTCTGTCCAGGTCAGCCCACAATCCTTCTTCTGTTTCCCATTAAACCGTGACAGAGGAGTCAGTCTTACCTGCCCACAGACAGCACGGTCTGCTCCCCTGCTTTGCCTCTCTGCACACGGCTTCGGCGATGGCTTTGTAACGTGTGTTCTTGCTTACAGTCACTACAAGAGCTGCTCCCCAAGACACCGACACTATGTTTGTGAGAAGACCTAAAGACAAAATAATATACTTATAAAATAATAAATAAATTACTTCAAGATGCAGCATGTCACTACTGCCCTCTAGTGGCCAAAACCCAGATAACAATAGAACAGATCATGTGTAACAATCAATATTTAATATTCTATCTATATTTAACAATCTATAAATAATATTCACCTACAAGGGAAAATGTCACCCATGTGTAATGTTGTAGCACTCAAAAAAAACGTGTCTCTATTATATCTAGAGAGAAGAATGAAAATATGCCTTTTTGGTTTTACCTTTGATGTTCACATTTTACTCCAAGCATCTCGTTGAACGCCTCCATATTGGCTGCAAGAGGACATTTAAATCGATATCAATCCACATGTGTTCGGAATGTCAGAACAATTGTTGTTCCTACCTTCATTTTTGATGATACATTTCAAAATGTTTTCCACCGTGTCTTCACTTTGTTCTGAAGCTTCTGAAAAGAGTAAAAACTCTCAAAGTGCGTTTTCTTAAAGCAGACCTCACAAACATTCCGAGTACAATAATAACAGACCATGAATAGTAATAGAGTAATAATAATAATAATAATATTTAAATTTATATATTCACAACAGTCAAGTTTGATATATTGTTTTTCCTGGCTGTCAAACTTATTAACTGGTGCTCTAATGAAAAGTAATAAACGCAGTGGTGATATTGTCAACAGAACTATGAACGTATTGTTTGTTTAACAAGCTACGTGCCTTCAGAACTCTATTGTGTTAGAGGCCTGAGCCTGTAGGTTCCGATCCCAGGAATATTAACTACCATATGACTCTCTCGGTTAAAACCCAGATCCATCATGCACATTTTGAGCTGGTATTACTTGTTTGCTTCTTGATGGATTTAATTTAAGGAAACCCTCGCACACAAACTGTAAAACAATATCACTTGCCATCTTTGTCTGACTTTGCATTTTCTTTGGATCCTTCTTCATCTTCTTCGAGTTGACACTGATACCCTTTAGTCTTCAATAAGTGGCAGAAGAGGAAGCCGAAAAGGCCGGTGATGAAGAAGAGCAGCACCAGGAGGAAGAGCGCGTACGGTGGTGGAGCCTCGTCGTTGTCTGTCATTATATGGGAAGCGACTGGACCACAGCTACCGTACCGTACAGTTTTTGAGCTGGAGGAAAATGACAGTCTCAATGTTCCAGCCTCTGGGTTAGAGATAGTCCCTTATCTCACAATCCCACACGCCTGCTCTTACTCAGATATACCTCACTCACAGCAGAGGCATGTTTTTGTCATGTAGCATTTCATTCACGAAAAACTGAAGCTGAAACCCCAATAATCACAACCCTGAAGTCTTAGAAAACGCAATATTAAGAACTATCTATTTAGAACTGTCCCTTGTTCCAGTTCAGTGATGAGTATAGTGTTACTCAGTAACATGCACAGTAAGGCATACATGTACTCTGGAACGTTTAGGAGATGAGAAAGACGCATGTAACTACAGTAAAAAGAAAGCAGCAGTAGGAGGGAAAGTAAATAAATAACAAAATCAAGTAATTAAAAAAAAGTAAAACCATCTCAAAGATAATAATAAAAAAGAAGAAAAAAGATTGCAGTCTGGGTTACATAGATGGTAAGAGTAGCGCTTAAATATTATGTGAGAATATTACTAGGCACTAATAAATGGTGAGTGACTATTATTATTAAAAATATTATAAATAGCAACAACAATAATACAACTTTTGTCCCTTTATGTCCCCTATAAGTCTTCTATAACTTCAGTTAGTATTTTATTCCTTCATTTAACATAAAGTGCTCTGAACACCGAAGTAAATAATCTTAAAGATAAAAACTCATATATGGTAAATTAAACTTGCAATAAACTAAAACTCATGATAACATTAGAGCTTTGACTTTCTGAGGCTTTCTATCTCACCACAAGTTGTGATTACCTCGACCGTGACGGCATGAGCGATGTTCTGTTGTAACCAGCAGAGGGCAGCACGGAGATCCGGGTTGAACTTGAGCGTTAATGGGTTATCTAAAAAGTGGCTATAGGAACACAAAAGTCTCAAGAACGGAGAGCTGGTGGAAAAAGCTCATGAATTCGTCACGTGTCGAAACATTTTAGGAGACCTGCATTGTAAAGAAAACACAATTTTTTTTCAAAGAAACCCCTTGTTTGGAACATTGCACAAATCACAATTCTCATCTAAAAATGTTGCGAATGAAGTTGATCCTGAGGGACTAGTCCCTCTATAACGGCCAAAACAAGCACAAAATATTTTTGTGAATCATTGAGAATTTTGGGAACTTGAGTTCATGCGTGACTACAAGAAGCCGGTGATCGAGGCAACGCAGAAGAAAATAACGCACACCAAAATATCGGTAGTTTCCCAATCAACAGAGATAGTTTATTGAGTGAAAACATGTTGTATTTGGTATTAATTCTTTACTTTAGTCGCAACATACATACAACATGCGTGTTTCCATTTGTTTTAGTTACATGACGCAACTGATTGCGTATGACCGAGTCTCCTTTGACCTTCTGCTGAAAGCCTCACGCAATAGACCCTGGCTATCCGATATGCCTGACGTTATTTGTCAGTTATATGAAAACATTTCTGGCATTCTTATAAAGATATAATAATTTACACCCTTTTAGAAACATTATTGACACCATCCGTTTGATAAATAAGGCAGATATGTAATTTTTATTCTCAAGCGGAATGTTGATTTATGTTCAGGCGCGCTGTGGCCAGACTTGAGGTCCACGTGGACCAGGCATGTGGTTTTGGACGTTTCTGGAAAAGCTTCAGTTGTTCGTTCTAGATCAGGTCGTTTCAGTCACTCTCTCAGTGAAACTCTGACAAACAACCTGTTTAAATCATTTAAACATGTTATCCACGGCTAGAAACTCCGCCAGCCGCATGTCGGCAATCCTCCAGAAGGTGAGTGTTTCCATCCTAAGGTTCACCTGGAGCGGTCTTGACGTCCTCGGTCATGGGGATAATGATGAAGCGTTGTGCCGGTGATGGTCGTTTGTCGCGCGGCCGGTTCAATTCAACAAATCTCGGGTTCAACCACTTGCGGTTTCTGGTCGATGCTAAACAAAATGTAACCCTACGTTTCGCAAATCATTAGATTTCGGCGGTTTGATGAATGCGTTCCTATTTTTTGACAATCCTTCTTGGCGTTATTTGCCATTTATAGTTATATAGGTGAAGCGAAAGTAGTGAATGAAAACTCCTTTATTTACACCACAGCGGGGAAATTGCGCGTCAATGACCTTCACGTGCAGAGAAGCCGCATCCTCGCGCTACATCAGACTAATGTGAAGGCGCATCTGGATATCTGCTGTATGGCTAAATGTATGGTCAAACTATGTAAATGTAAAATATATCGTAATCTCAAATGAACACGTGTAAAATAAAAAACAAAAACNAAAAGTATATTGACCGTATAGTGCCTTGCACAGACTCCACACATTATTCAAAGTTTTGCAGTTAGTCTTATTCTTTGCTGTACATGTGAACAAATATTTCTGATTGTATTTTCAACACTCAATGCTTTTGCGTCAATCAATGTGGGATTTATGCTTGTAACCCAGATTAAATTTTCTAATTAATTGTGTTAGTTGTTGAATATGAAAATTGTTGGATCTGAAAGTTGATTAACGGTATCAATGTTGTTTGACAGGCCGGTTGGAATGGATTAGTCAGACAACATTATGGGTAAGTGAATAGTCTGCATGTCTTTTTCTGTCAGGAGCAGTCGAGCTGAACTTCTGAATGCTTTTAGATCAGACGCCATCAAAGGAGCAGTCATTGGGATTGACCTCGGAACCACCAACTCCTGTGTGGCTGTGATGGATGGCAAACAGGCAAAGGTAAAACTGCTTCAGATTTGGATAACCACACACACACACACACACAGGCTGTGAACACCTGTCAGTGTTTGACCAAATTGTCATTTACATTTGGATGTGTATGTTTACCAGAGCGAAAACGATTGGTCAACATAATTTTTATTTGAAGTACTTTTATGACTTTGTACTTTAAGTACTTTTAAGGGTGCTTTCACACATGTGGTTTGGTTAATTGTTGCATTTTGCTGCAATTTTGGTCCCTGTTCACACCACACTGTTTGCTCTCATCCGAACCGAACCAATATTCTGTCATGTGACATTCACGTCACTCATTGGCCACATGTCTTTAATATTCCCTAAACTGCTTTTCAATTATAAATCAGAATTGCGGGGAAATTCCAGTGAATCTTGTGAAACTAAAAAAGGCAGGTGTGAAGTAAAAGGTGAACCTAAAAAGGCACCTAAGAATGGGTAATGAGTCATTTGTAAGACTGTAAATTTCAATAAAATTTGCAACAATGATGGGTGAAAACTACAAAATATTTACACGGGCATTAAATGGATGGTAAATCGGTGCTTATTTATGGAACAGGTCCTGGAGAATGCAGAGGGTGCAAGAACAACACCCTCGGTAGTGGCCTTCACTTCTGAAGGCGAGCGACTTGTTGGAATGCCAGCTAAACGCCAGGCCGTCACCAACCCCAACAACACACTTTATGCGACTAAGCGTCTGATTGGGCGACGCTATGAGGATCCTGAGGTTCAGAAAGATTTGTAAGTTACTTCTTTTGTTCATTTTCCAACGAAGAGCTTGATTTTGTCAGTGCCTGCAACATGAATGACTTATTTAAATCAACTTCCTATTAATCTTCATACTAAATTGCTAAAATTTAACCATGCTTTTTTTCTCAGACTTGCATAGATGTTTTTACACGTCTGCTTTAATATGAAAAAAAGTATTGTAGCTAGCACATACAAGTTTAAATTTGAAGGCATTCAATGCTCCAGCTCCCCAGTGACAATAAGTTTGAATCTGAA
>SOMO01000014.1:51436-65009 GCA_028128575.1 Paedocypris carbunculus | reverse complement strand
AGTTCATTGCTCAGATAAGATGAAAAAGACAGCGGCTTCACAGTAGTTTAAGCTTGTTTGTGTGTATTTGAATTTCTTATTTCTCAGTATTTGAGTAATGTTTTGGTTTTAATTTACATGTATTTAGTTGTTTGTCTATATATTTATTTTGCATTTTAAATACTTGAATAATTGACAAAACGTCTTGATCTACAACACATTTTAAAATATTTCCATGTGAATGTTGTGTTGTGGAATATGGAATATGTCACATGGAATATGTTCCATGTGAAATATTTCTGTTCTACAGAATATCTGGGTCCAGAATCCTACAATTCGTGTGCTGCTGCTGCTCAACAGCATGAACTACTTTATAACTTCAGAAGCTAAACTACTTCCCACTAATTAGATACATTAATATCTCAACTAAAATAACACTGTTAAAACTGGCAAAAATATAATAGAATAACATTTACAAAGTTCAACTACATTTATATTTCTTGTATTTTCTACAGAAAATACAATATATTTATACATCTGTACATGCATATTTACTATAGCTTTATTATCACATTTTAAGTTACAGTGGAC
Source organism: Paedocypris carbunculus (assembly GCA_028128575.1). Classification (NCBI taxonomy): domain Eukaryota; kingdom Metazoa; phylum Chordata; class Actinopteri; order Cypriniformes; genus Paedocypris; species Paedocypris carbunculus. Next base: position 64,439 of record SOMO01000014.1, on the reverse strand, counting down.
TAATGGAAATTGACTAACAAATCTGAGCATACGTAATGTTGTTCTGCCTGAAAATGAGCATCTTACCCATATCCAGCAAGGAAACCAACACTTGACGGACTGACTTTATCATTGAACACAACCATCTGGATACTGCCACACACTGTGGGAGCAGCAGGGTGACACTCTTCCACGGTCCACCACTGAGAACCATTCCTCTGACGCAGAGACACAGACACCGATCGGAAGAACTGAAGATCATCGTGGTTTACGATGGGATCTGCTGATAATTCACACAGTGAAGAGAAACGGTCTCAACACCGCCACACAAAGTAAACTTCACCCACTCACCTACATGAAGTCGATGGGCAATTTTAGCATGAGGACCAGAAGAGCCTCTGATGTACTTTGGTAGGACATTGTCCAGGAGCCTAACAATTGCAACAGAGCAGACAGAACATGTAGATTTTGTTTAAAATGCAGTACGTTTTGTTACATTTTTTAATGTTTCATTACAATAAAATCACAAAATTGAATTCAAAGCAAATGTGATTTGTCCTTATAGTTCGCAATTACACATTCATAATTAATTTAAATAAATACATTAAATTGGTGTGTTTGTAACTTCTATGATAAATGTTATACACACACGCCATCATCTACTGATGATATTGATTGGCAATTTAGAGCCAAAAAAAAAGTAGTTAGAACACAAAGTAGTACAAAACACAAAGTAGTTAGAAGAACCTGATTGCAAAACTTTAAATCTTATACATTCACAATTACATTTATTTTTATTATGATATTTATTTATTTATCATGATAATGGAACTCCATACAGTATATTATTTTAGTCTTATTTATTTTGAATAAAACAGAACAAAGGCTAGTGGTATTTTGCGAACAACTGTTGAAATGGCTAAAACAATAATGGAGATATAAGATCTGTGACTGTACAACGTACAAGTTGTTTAAGATTGATGTTAAATAATGTGATTTTTCTCCCTAAAAACGCACTTTTCAGAACAATCATTTTCATAACACCATTTTGGTTCCAAACCTCCAATTATTGATAAATGAATTTTGGTGGAAACACTTACAATGGATTAGTGTGTATCCCTCTGAGAAGTGAAACCAGCTGGTTTCGCAGCACAGCATCTTCATACTTCACCACACGTTCACCGCTGGCCTCTGCGTTCTGTCCAAGCGATGCATTCCTGTGATTTGTAGTGAGACTTATATAATTACTTCAAAGCCATTTAACGTGAAGTACCAATCAAACACTCCAGTATCATAAAGATCAAGTCATGTTTGGGGGTCATATGTAATGTAATGAGTGTGGGAGAGATCAAGTTAGTATGTGTACGCACCGCAGCAGAGTCCATTTCAGGCTGATGGAGAAATGACTGGAATCATTCAGTTCACGTATCATGGCGTCTCGACTGGCAGGGCTGACATTCCACTGCAAACTGGCGTCACTTTTCATTCTCGCCATCACCAGATCCTCGACCATGTAGTTCACAATGAACTGCATTGCTGACTATTAGGAGACAAATATGAGCATAAAAGTTCATCCTAATCAAGGCTGAAAGAAGCTGAGATAATGTGTAAGGTACCGGGTAGGTGGCGAAACGGTGGCTCATCTTCTGAAACGCAGACTGAGATAACGGGATCAAGTTCTGACCTTGAGCGCTCATGCTGAACAACGGCTGCACACATTACGACTAGTCATTAACATGGACTTAAAGCACTTACAGTTTTTATGTGGGCTTAAATGGGCATTATTGCTCTTGTGTTCATTTTCTTTCTTTAGTCATGATAAAAATCAATATTGCTATTTGTCTTTTAATACAATTTCATGTTCTGGTCTTATTGCATTTAAGTTGAGCAATCAGACCCATGTTTAATTACTGTCTTAAACACAATGACCCTTGCACTGACCTTGGTCACAGGTGGTTCTACAGTAATCTATAGGTTTCTAATCTTGTCCAAAATAAAAATTAAATATTGCCCACAATATCTGACACTCCTAAATAATTATTCTACAAATTACTTCATGTTATCTCTCAGTCTTCAATCTAATAACAGCTGAGCCTCAAGAAACCAGTTCAGAAGCGTAAAAAGCTTTTACTGTTTTTGACTCACTTCATATCCCAGAATGCTCAGCTGCAGAGATACATCTACAGGTGGATTGGTTACACCTGCCACAGATTTAACCAGTGACATGAAGAGCAGAGGAAACCAGACAATACAGATGAGGGTGAAGATGATGAATCCACCCATTGTGTATTTCACAAGCTTCTTCTTTTTCTGTCCACGGCGATGGGGATATTTCTGCAGATTCAAACAAAACGCAAAAAGTATTTTTTTGTAGGTGTTAGACCAAACTACAAATTTCAGCAGCCATGACTCCCTCCCTGAAACTTTGAACAGCTTCTCTGTTTCTACTTATCCACTTCTATGTTTGAATTAAAAAAATTGCACAGTTAAAGAAAATAAAATGAATATAAAAAGTTTAAATTCACAGAACATGAATCCTTTAATCAATGCAAAAATATTACATATAAATGTAATCGAACAATTCCATGATTAAACACCTTCTCTGCTTCTCTCCAGCACTTGAGGATGAAGATATTAGCGTAAATGTCTTCCACACAGATCCAGTTGGACAGGCTGAGAGCAGTGTCTGTCCAGACCCAGTCCATCACTGCCCGCATCTCAGTCAAAAATGGAACCAGACGGAACCTGCAGACAGACCCAACCAACACTCTTATTTATCAGCTGATTAACAGTGTTCGGTCACACATTAAGACATTTTTTGGCGATCACTTTTTGCAGTTAGCATGCTTGCAGTCTAGAAAAATACTGTTTTTACTAATAATAATAATACATTAATTAGTTCATTCATTAAATATATAATGGGGTATTTCCACCATACAACTATTCTTCTTAATTAAACCTGTTGAGTAGTTTACCATTTGTTGGCTTTTTTTTTAATGGCTCTTAATGCTAGAGTTTTACATTATTTGAGAGGTACTGAGACACAATCTGAAAGATTAGGACGCTGTCAGGACTGGCAAATGATGTCGTAATTTAAACTGTCTGATTTTTTTAAACAGACTTGTGTGATTTAAATCGAAAAATTTCCTAAAATTATATATTACTTTCTAATTTATTGTTGTGACATATTAATACGCGAGTGAACACCAACATTTCTGATGCCTGGAAGATCAGAGCATAATACAACAAACCCTCAAGAGGCTTGGGAAAACTAAGTGTTGGACTTACCCCTGAAAGAGGAGGAGGTTGAAACAGTTGTAGTTTTTTGTCAGAAAATTGCCGAGAACACGGTTTGGGTAACCACATTTGATCTGATAGGCTGAGAGACCAAAATAGATGCACTTGACAAAGTACCAGAGCTGAGCGACTCGATTCCTGTTGAATCTCCTACACATGAAAGAAACATCAACGAGACATTACATTTGTTGCTAAAACGTATAGACTAAAGAATCGCAGTCTATTCTTTAGAGTCGTTCAGAGTCACTCTTGATTGCAATTTAGATGATGGTGGCATCAAAGGTAATAAAGAGTCTTAGCGACCCTGTTGTTTGTCCGCCTCCATATATTGATAATAAATTATTGCCAGTGTTAGAAGCTTTAAAGCAGAAACTTCAAAAACATCTCTCAACAATCTTTTTTAAGACAAAAAAAAAGCGTTTATCTTCACCTCTCTGTGACCCCTGGCAGTATGAAGAACATCCAGAAATGGATTCCAAACACAAGCACAACCTGGAAAATACACTTCCCAAGAAGGGTTTTACGAAGGTAGAGCGCTCGGTCCACAATCATGGTGCTGAACTGGATGAGCAACATGACGAGGAAAGCTTCAGGAACCTGGTCCTCTGAGAGTGACTCAGTTATATCAGCAGCCGCACTGTGTTTCTGAGAGAAAAATACAGTAGTACTGTTAGTACATTCAAAAACTGCTGTCTTTTTTAAGTTAATTTATGTGTTGACGGGTGAAATGTTGAAAAAAAACAGCTCTTTTTTCCAACATAAGCTAACAATACAGAGAAGAGCTAATGCTCGATCAGAAGGATGCTGAGTTATTTGCATAGCATAGTTGTTTGAAAATGAGTTTCTAGCTCATTTACGTGATTTTTTACAATTCACACAAACTGTAAACAATGAATAATATACTGGTACAGTTATAAACACCAGGAAAAAAACGTACTCCAAATGCCCAGTATCCAAATATAATTACTATAAAGTTCACCACATCCACCAAGAACATCAGAGCGTACACGTCACACACTGGGCTGTACTCTGGGTGAATGATATCATAGAAGAACTGCTTGATGGGTAAATATATTTGTAGAGCACTGAAAAGAGAAAACACACACGGTCAGTTAGTGTATGGCACACTATCCACAACTTCAAATTTCATATTTATCAGTTTTCTTCGACTTTGCGTCAAGAACTGACACTACAAGAACAACCTGGGATTATCCCTAAGGCCATGGTGAAGACACAAATTGACTCAGTATTCAGTCAACCTTTTCCAACAATGGAGAAGACGTAAAGAATAAAGTTTAAGTTTCATCATTGTACACATCTAAACAGGTTTGCACTTTGGAGCTCTGACAAAAAAAAAAACGGCAGTTTTTGATGCGGAAAACTGGACAACAAGCTTCTATAATTCTGTTTTAGATGAATCTGTCTCCTTCATCGGGTGTTTAAGAATCCCCAACATCTCTTTTCCCCTACATCTCTTGTTTTCTAATCATACTTACATTATTCTTAATGCGTTAATATAGACCAAATAATATTTAGTCTATAATAACACACAGACATATAATGCAAAAAAAAAAACATTTACAATTAAAGCAAACGTGACCTCACAATTCAAAGACGGTGGCTTTGCCTTCAAGGGTTTTTTCCTTCACATATTTCTTCATTCTCTCTTTTACTGGAGCTTGTCTTGGTTTCTTCCTCACAGATGAACTTTCTTTGTTTTGCCTTCCATCTATCGAAAACAAAATTGTATAAAAATTTCAATACATTTTGCACACTACACACAGTGTACACTTCTGTTTCAAGCTGGAAACAGTATTTGAGCCTACACAACCCTCAATGTCAATGCACAAGTCAACATGGGGAGTGAACTGTACGTCAACGAGTGTTTTGAATGCCTAAAATTAGTTGAAATTGCCATTTTAGACTATATTCACCAAGGCTGTAAAAGCCATCAGATGCTACACATGTAAGTGTACATCAGACTTGAACTGTGACTTACATGTTGATTCTTGATTCTCATCTTTGTGTTTGCAGAGGAAAGAGCATGAAGCTGGAAGACAGAGACACAGGCCTCTCTTCTGCCTTTCTTCTTGCTTTTTGGATCTTTCTGTTTTCTTTCTTTTCATCCTCTCTGTTTTTCTTTTCAACTTTTTAAAAAAGTCAGGCATTGCCACTTCTTTATTGTCCCACAGACCATGACACTGTGTATAGAAAGTACTACAAGATGTCAAAAACTTCAAAGAGTTTAACCAGCTCCAGAATGCAGTAAAATACCTATCACAAAACAAAGCAGCTCTGACCTTCAGAATAGAGCGATGGAAGAACAGCACCATGAGCTGGATCAGGTCCACCGGGAGGTATCCATCTTTCTTTTCAAATCCAACAATGTTGGGCAGAGCAAATGCCCGTTCCTGATTGATGCCACGGTATGCTGACGTAGTCCATGGGAAAAATCCAAACTGAAAGAAATACTTTACGATAACTGTGAGCTGAGGAGAAATGGGAGGGAAAAGAGAATTTCAATGATGTGTTGTGACCAGTATTAAACTATAAATCTTTCCTCAAAGCATGCATTTATGAAAAGGGAGTCGAATTTAACAGTGTTTAAAAGTTCTAAAGCATTGAAGCTCAAACATGGGCCAAGGATTGGCATCAAATGCTGACCTGGGTGTAGATGATAGCAGTCATCCAGAAGCGCTTAGTTGGACGTGGCACTGACAGCATAGCCCACAGAAAGATGAGGACCGGCAGGAAGATAGTCAGAAGAGAACCCGACACAATGTGGTTTAGAATGATGACAAGGTAGCAGAACATCTCTGACTGGGATTCCATTAGGTTGTAAAGAGAAAGGACGAAACTCAGACCACGTGGTAAGGATGAGAAAAACCTCTCAGACTCTTCAATCTCGGGAATATCAAATATCCTAAAAAAAAAAAAAAAACATTGAATAACGAAAGCTCTGTCTGTTTTTTGTGGTGACTTCCTGATCAGCCGCCATATTAAGTGTAATTTAGAGCGACGTGTTAAACAATGTTGATTCACGCTGTGCAGGATTTCATGTTCAAGTGGACGGCCGTGTTGGTGAATTCACTGTATTGTCTTGTTGGATTGGTCTCCTGTGTTGGATATTCTGCCTGTGATTTTGACTATGTTTTGACTTTGTCTTCTTTTCGATATCAGGTCTTCAATATCAAACCTGCTTTTGTTCAATTAAACGTCATTGCAAATGTGTGTGTGCTGAAATAAGTTCAGGTGTGGCCTTAAAAAACAGTGTCAGTTGTATAAAGTCAGTGTGTGATTGTTACAACACATGTTGTTACAGGTGTGTGTTTGTCTCACTTGTGCAGCAACAATTCACTGGCGGTCAGATCTCTGGTTTCCTGACTGAGGACTCTGGGTTCTGGCATTTCTTCAGCAACGTTCTTCACTGCCGATGATTCCAGCTCAATGTTAGTCATGTCATTTCTTGCTTTTTCTACTTCTTCTATTGTAATTTGGTCCTCTTCTAAATATTTTCTAGAATATATCACAAAAGGGAAGTTAAGGAAATTAAGAGTGAAAACAAAGAGTATGAGCAAATTAGGACTTTACTCTGACAGAACTTCTCTGCTACAGAACATTTGATCAGCATCCAGCTGTAAAGGATCCAGGGCATCAAGGTCTTCTTGAGTTGTTTGACGGGTCAGAAGAAGAGTGTCATCTGTCTGGCAGCTGAAATACAGATTGGCGAATTGTAATTTCAAGTTCAAGTTGTAAAAAAATAAAAAAAAGATAATGAAGAAAAGTTTCCAGCAGACTAAGCACAGACTTTGATCAAGTCTAAATTTGATCAATTACAGAAGGCTTGAGCGTTAACAGTTATGAAAAAAGGTTAACAGTTAAGGATTAGGATACAAAAAAGCAGCAAGGTGAAAGTTGCTTTTTAATAAAAGTGAAAGCGCGGTGAGTTTGCTATTTCGGCCACTGGAGCCCAACAGCCACGGTTAAGAAGAGGGGTTTATATTTACTATTTAACAGTTCAGTGTGAGAATGTACAGTTGTGACCTGGACAGACTGCTGCCCCAGGAGCGGGAGCTGAGGAGTTTAGCGTAGTGGGATCTCCTTGGAGCTGGAGGAAAGGGGGATGCTGGCTTGAGGTCCACTTCAGGTTGAGCCAGTGACACATCTGTGCTTTGTCTGAAGAGCCAGTTTTTGTAAAACACATGAATACTTTCATGCGAGACATTCCGACCCTAAATACACAAAAGACAACAAATTTACTCAACTAATTTTAGTTAGTTGCTAAAATATCAACATAAGTATGGAGCACATAACACTGTTACAACAAACACAAAAGACTTGAAAACTCAGGTAGCATCAGACACAATGAAAGAGATTGAAAGGATTTTACATGTGGGGACTAACAGAATCATCTGAAATAATAATGACAAAGCAGAAAAGAAAGCAATGTGATAAACTGAATTCTGAAATTATACAAAGTAAAATAAATGTACTTTAAAAACAAAAAAACAAACAAATGAATAAACAGATCGATGTAGGATTAACAATCTTGACAATTAATTACAGTATCTGACAATCATTTTTACATTGAGTCGATATAGACATTTTTTTCTTTACAACTAAATTGAGCTCATTTAATGTAGAGAAAACAAAATTGTGGCAGTTACCTTGTTCTGTTGAATGTTCAGCAGAGTTTTCTCAAATCGAAGCACCGTTGATATGTCTAGATTGTTCTTACATATGGACTTCAGGGCAGAAATGATGTCATCCGTGAGAGAGAGCAGAATGACCCAGAGAAACTTCAGAAGGTTGAGCGAGCGCTTCAGCATTGGCTCTAGCAAAAAACAACAGAGCTAATTATGAAGTGTTATTACCATGTCATCAAGCCCAGACTGTCACAGATCCCGGCTCAAAGTCGTGTTGAACTTTTATGTTGAATTAAACCCGTATTGGACATTTAACGCCTTGTGTGCCGTGATCTCGCCCAGGAAGTGCATGTGAGTCCACCCTGCCTTGTCCCAGTGACAGTCGTTGTGACACAGACAAATGTTCCTATTTGTTCTCACATAACTATTTGTCTGACTCTATATAGAGGTGAAATATGTACCTACAATGTAGTGAGAGATTTGAAGCCATGTTCAGCTTCTTGTCTGCTTTTGGAGAGCAATTAAAACAGAGACTCATATGTTGGATTGTGGATGTGATTAATCTCACATATTGTGGCCTTCAGGTTCTTCTAAGGTGCATTGCACTGAACATTAAGACCTACTCTACTTGGAGTGTTGGTAGAAAATGTAGAGCTACTGGCAGGATTAAACACGTCTTCACAAGGTTCTTGAATGGAGAGTCATTTTAGTGTTTCGCCTGTCATTAATGGTTCAGGATCTCCCTCAGCCACAAGTTTTTTTTTTTTTTTAGAGGGCTTTTGATTTTATTACATTCACAGAGAATAGGTCTTGATGAGCAGGCCTAGTTATCATACAAAATTTTCTAGTGGCCTTCAAATGGAGACGGTGACGCTTATTTCTTTTGCATGAGAACATCTGCTCCAATAATGAGTTTCAATATGGATATGGTTAATGAGCAAATATATGTGATATTTATCCCCACAGCTTTACCTCTCTTTTCCTCCATGGAACCTGGGCTGTCATCGGACTCTTCTTCGTCTATTCCTATTGCACAACACAACATTTTTACAGGACACATTAACAGAAACACTTTTTTTTCACACATCTGTATTAATTACACCTGTCATCACAAAGATCTTTATTTTTATATAAATAGTAATTTTATATGTATTGGAAAAGGAATTCGACTTCCCAAAATGCTGCTTTTGGAAATCTAGAACAATAGAAACATTTTACCATCCTGTCTTTGTAACCGATTGGTGATATTCCATTGCTTTTGTTGTTCTTGAAGTTCATGGACCTGAAGGGCTGCAGTGATTCCTGATATCCAGGCCTCATACACCAACTGCCAAACAACAGAGTCTAGGTATTTCTCTTATTCCTTTATGATTACAATTAAGAAAGTGTTGGTTAATGCTCTTTGAAATTAGGGAAATTCAAACATTAACACAGGCATAATTCCTACTCCACTTCTAAAACACAAAGCAAAGCGGTAGCCTGGCCTACCCACCGTAAGCATTTTTCCCCATGCGTATTTTGTAATGTACTGCTTTTTGTGTTTATATAACAGTACTGTGACCTACCTCAAATGTATAAATAAATAACTTCCTGACAAAGGCTGATAGTTCTACTAGAAGGTGGATAGAACAACAGTGTCTGTCCTCCATCATTTCTCTCTGTGTACTGTAAGTTACCTGAAAGGCAGATTTTTTTTCGCTTTTGTGGCACTGTGCGCACTCCTTCATTTCCTCCTCCTCTTCCTCACTGTCCGTTTCAAATAAATTATAGCCAGAGTCTTCTACAAATCATCACAGCAGACACACATTTTCAGCGATGTTGAACACAGAATCGAAACTCTCAAAGCTCAACCTTTTCTCTTTGGCCTGTTTGTGGAGGCAGATGAAATAATATCTTGATTCTTTTGTTTTGACTTGATCTTCTTCATCCTGTAGCACAAGTATTCAAATCTTGTTATACTCAAGAGTGAATCGACGTCTTATGTATAAAATTGTATATAATATATACAATTATCGTACTGTTTCTTCAGTGTCTCCACAGATTTCACCTCCACCTCTAATCTGGCTTTCACTTCTTTCTTTACTTTGGCTTCAAACAGCTCTGCACCTCTTACAGAATTATAGAATATATAAATACATGTTTCAATGGAGGGCCGTTGTTGGCTTTAACGTAGCANAAAAAAAAAGAAAAAAATTGGCATTAATGTGTTCTCACACAGGACACAGGAAATTTCTGGACTAGAAAACGAAACTTAACTAACATAAAACCTTTAACACTATCATACGCACAAGAATTAGCAACTAAAGACAAGACTTTAAATTCTTTAAATACAAGACCAAATTAACAGTTCCCAAGGGGAGAATGTAAACAATACTAATCTAAACAAATAAATAATTAAAATAATTGGTCTTAGTTAGAACGTGGAAGTTCTTATAAGGGCTTTTTTTCACAAGAACAAAAGGAGTTTTTTGATAAGGACTCTTAAGTTCATAAGAACTGCTATTAGACTTGCCCATCAGTGGAACCTGTTTAATAACTGACACTAAGCTATTGGAGCTATTGAGACCACAAAACTCAGAGCTTTAAGGATTATCTGCACACTGAAACTTGCCTGTTCAGAGAGGAGGTAATGTTTTGTATGTTAATACATTACAGTATGTAAAAGTTCTTTTGTATGTAAAAACAGCCCATGTTAAACGACCACAATGACGACATGCCTGATCTCTTGCTTTAAAAAAGGAATGTTCTCACCTAGAAGCAAGATTCTTGGATGTCTGAAGGTCAGAGACGACATACAGGAAGTAGTAGCTAAGAAAGACCCTCCTCTGAAGCAGCAGTACAGTGAAACAAATAATGTCCCAGAGCATCCCGGCCCCCGCTTCAGGCAGCTCACAGCTTCCATCGGCCCCAGCTACATGAAAAGGTGAAAAAACATATTTTTTTACTAAAGAATTATATAAAAGAAATAATTGAGGAAAATCTACCATTTCTTTAGGTTTAAATCTAAAATATATGAGTGAAATAATGATACAAAATTGCATCAAAATTAACTGTTACAGTTCTGCTCTCTAATTCCCCCTGGTGGTGACCGGAGGTGGCGCGATGCCCAGACAGTACCCCCAGAGAGGAGATGTATTTGTGTCTCTGTGTGTGTGTGTGTGTGTGTGTGTGTGTGTGTGTGTGTGTGTGACCCAGACTTACATGAAGTGTAGCCACTGACGGTGCACATCATGTTGAAGGCCTGAATTATCCAACAGCCATGTTTCTGCAGATGGTCCAGATAAACACAAGAGCCCAGCTGCTCACACAAAAGAAAAGCCGAAACTACTGTAAATAACATTGTTTTGAACAGAGAAGATTTAGTTTTATTTCACATTCAGCTTGTTGATAAGACACTCACAGCGATGAAATTCTTCAGGCTTATGACGACACAAGTGTAAGCGATGAGAGTGTCCCACACTCGCAGGACAGACTGCACTGGCTGCATCAGCAGAGTTCCTCCAAATAGCATGAGATAGAAGCAAGCCAGCAGATAGCCCAAGCAGAACACACTGATTTGAGAGTTTCCAGCGATAAAGACAAGGCACAACACCAGCCAGAAAGAATAACTGAACACAAACATCTTCATCATGTCCAGATAAGACCTGAAAACACACACACACACACACACACACACACACACACGCACGCGCACACACACACACACACACACACACACACACACACACATTACTATAATGTAAATCTTGTCAAACACCACGAAAAACATGGTGAAGGATGAAAATTCTTTTGCAGATCACAGTCATTGTTAATTCTGCAAATTTGATAATGAACTACGGTATTTATATTTTCCCCAATCATTTACTCTTGTTCATGTTTCAGTGATTTTGGATTATTGAATGTTTCTGGAATGTATTAGACTAAAACTGAAGATATAGTACGTTCCCTCACCCTAACTCTTACATTAAGAATACAGTATTCGCCTTCCGCCTTTAATGTTGTGGTTTTAATGATTTAGTTGGTGTGATCAGACAGTCATATGTATCAACACAACATTTGACTTCTTGTAAGGTACAACAAAAGTAAAATAAAACATTAAACATCAAAACCCAGCCATTCAAGAGATTCACAAGATCCTCAACATCTCATCAAAGATCTTGACTTTATACTACACTGTAAAATATCCATACAGTACATTTCTTCTGCTTCACATACTCAACATTCTAATTGAACTTGTTTTGCATAAGGCCATGTCGACTCTACCTGCAGTTGATAAAATTGTTGACTGGGATGAACAGCTGGATTGTCTGAGGATCCAGACTTCGACTGATCTCCACGTTGTCTCCAGCCAGGAGTCTGACACAAGCCTGGTTCTCATCCTCAAAAACCTGCAGCTGCAGAGACGCCACCAGAAGCAGAAGAAAATCATCTGTGAATTGAGAAGCAGAAAGTGAATGAGAGGAAAAATAAGTAGAGGAAGTGGGAGGATGTGCCACAGTAAGTGAAATGGTGAAATGGAGTTACAGAAGATGAAGGTGGTTTCAGGAATTATGGTGTAGTCTGGAAGATACAGCCACTTGATCATATTGTTGTTCAGAGACCATCTCCTCCAGGGATAATCTACCACAGAATAAGTGCGATTTAACTTGAGTTTTCATTTAGAATTCAGATAGATTTGGATCTCTTATAGCTGCAAACATCGGAATTTGGCCAGCATTAAAAGAAAAACCGGATGAAAGGTTAAGACTGCTAACTAGTATCCTGGTAAAACTATAACTCAATCTTAGCGAGTGAGTTTGCCATAATGTTCACCAGAGACCATATTAAAATTGTCTTCTGAACCAGTGACGTTATACACACAGTGAAGTCAACACATACAAAACCGGAGCAGTGGGCAGGCTTAAATATATAGTTTATAAAATATAAAGGTAATTAGAGTTAGGTTTATAAACAAATCTTAAATAAGTAAAAAAAAAAAAAAAAAAACACAAGTCATCTTGCTTTACACATGGACTTTTTACAGCCTTTGGGACATTTTGTCCCATTGACATATTCGGAAATATTCAGTAAACTCACTGAAA
>SOMO01000014.1:39902-50635 GCA_028128575.1 Paedocypris carbunculus | reverse complement strand
AGCGGCTGCCCCCTTTAACTGGCAGCCCAATTAAGAGGAGTATATATTTTTTTTCAAAAATAAAGTAAGCGTATATCGTAGTTTCAACCTCCTCTCTGCTCTAAATATCATACTTGGTCTATAAGTGATCAGTTGTCCAGTTTAACAGACAGTAACTCCGTCAAAAAACCTCTCTTTCTCCACATTTACAATCTCAAGCTTGCCTCAGGTTTCGACATTACGCAGATTAAAGACAGATCTTTTCATTATATTCGAATGAACTTTTAAAAGATGCAATTAAACAAAGTTGTAAAGTATAACATAAACATAAACCTAAAAGGTTAAAATAAACGTATAAAATATATTTGTGTATGAAAAGACGATGTAAAAAAATACAGTACAGTACATTCGTTTCAAAAAGTACATTCGGTCCAAATATGAGTTATGACCTTCAAAGCTGTGTGCAGGAAAAGCTCATACTCACAGCAGTGCAATTGGAGGAAAACTGTGAGGGTGACATGAATTTCAGCTGGTACATCATTTTGCAAACAATCATGACACAAGCCCAGACGGACGACACACTGACAGCCATGGGCCGCATACTCCGGTTTGGCAGAGCAAATGCCCACAAAACCAGAAACAATAAGTTCATCAGTGACACCTAGAAAAAAAAACACTTTCAGTTGAAGGTCCTAGAGGGACGTATGCATTCAGCTTGACAGAAGTTTCAATGGACCCCACTTTACCTCCTGCACACAAACCAAGATGATGCCGGTGGTGACCAGCTTGAAACTATGAAGCTCCAGGACCCTCCAGCTAAATTCTTGACATTTCCAAAACCATAGAACAGCTTGCAGGATCAGCTCATGCAGTCGGTCTGCTACCGATGTCCAGTGGGTCTTTGAGGGAACTGGGACAGAACAGATCAGAACCATACAGTGTGAAAAACAACCTTGAAAATATTCATCAAATATAAACTCACCGTCCTCTAAGAATTCCATCTCAAGACTTCTCTCAGAGAAGGAAGAAAAACTCTCTGCTCTGTCGTTGTGCTTTCCACCAAGTTGTGTGTCTTTTAACCTGTGTAAAATAAAATCAAGCCTCCTCAATGAGAGAAAATGTGTGGTGGCAGTAAGTTGATGACTAATTAATAAACTAACTAATAAACGTGGAACATGACAATGAAAGTTGATAAACAGAATATTTAGGTATGGAAACATTTTGTAAAGAAAATAGTCAGAATTTCAATTAAACTACCAGATTTAAATTTACTTCTTTGTGGTCTGAAAAGCATTGTGTCAAACTTTTAGGTAGAGGACCTTTGCACTCACCATGTTTGCAAATGACTTACAGATTCTTTGATCCTGTAAAAATATGTTATACTTAAACAAAGGAGGATTTTAATGTAATATTTAAAATTATGGGTTTGATGCGTGTAAATGACGTGACGTGTGTGTGTGTGTGTGTGTGTGTGTGTGACAAACTTAAGTGACAAACTCACAGATCACAAACCGCAGTCAGCGTTTTTCTCAGTTCCATTTCTCTGAAAACCAAGTAGACATTTAACATTAATAAAAATTATAATTCAAAACATAATAATACATGTTCATATAATTTTGATAAGTAGTTTATTCTAATGTATATACAGTATAAAGGCCCTGCGTGACTCAACATTCAAGTCATGATACCGCACTATATTAAATATATTTAAGGACACACTAGGCAGGGGTTATCAAGAGGAAACTCTTTCAGCTTTTCATTTTATTTCATTGGCCTTTAAAAGCAGCGTTTCCTCCTTTTCTACAACACAAAATGTAATTAATACTGTACTGCATCACACATGAATACACTACAGTTTATTTCAGACCTGTGTTGGTGGTTAGAGCACAGCTTCTGAATATCCGTCAGAGACAGGAAGTCTTCGTTGAAGTAATGCAGTTGTAGAATGCAGGCCAGCAGGAAGAAGGCCGGCATCAATATTTCACCAAACAGTTGGACTGTGTCGAAGCGCTCTAACCCAAAATCCTGCAGCCTGGCAAAAAGGCATTAGATAAGAATTTGTCAAGTTCAAGAGCTGCAAAACCTTTCTCTGAAATAATGACAGAAACTACAGTATGACTATTCAGGACATCTGAATACTACTGACTAAAATTACCATCCACCAAGAAATGTTGTAGCATATGCACAAAAAAGGAATAGACTCAGTGGCAATGTAAAACCAAATGTATTTATTGTACTACCAGCTCCTTCAAAAGAAACTTGATTCTCTCTGAGGAACCACCAGCGGGCACTTCTTGTGTGTGTGCGGGAATTACAACATGCTATTTTCCACTTTTCTTTTTTTTTAACTCTGCAAACGTAGTATAAAGGCAAGTCTTCTGGTTTATTCTTCTTTTTTCTTCCAAGGACGTTTCAGTTTTATTTAAAGACTGCGCAACTTAAAAATCCCTCTGTCTGGTGTCCGCTGTTTGTGTTTGGTGCACGCAGATGCAAGCCTATTTTGACATTCCTATGCCGACAATGTGCAAGAAACAAACATTCTTCCACTGGAATGTGCCTGCTGTTTCCTCTGTTTCCCAAAGTGTTTCTGCTGAGGTGGACCTAAAAAATTCTTTTGGTGCATTTGACAGATGTGTTAGGTTTGCCTTAACATGACATCCATTATGCCACATGCATGTTAGAGCTCTCTGGTGAAAATCCCAATCCGTGCTTAATGATTCTGATTCTTACTGTATTAATCCGATTAAACGCAGTCACCAATAGTGGAATCAGTTGGCGGCATCACTACGTCTTTCATGTTAAGTCTCATGTTAACTGTCTGGAAATTCTGCTCTCAAGTCTACTTTTAGGGGACCTTTAAGAGGTGCTTTGGTTTCTCCAGCATGTTGAGTAGACATCATCGAAGCTGGATTCAGTTTTGTGACGTGTCATGTAATTATACAATCATCGCATCGTCGAAGAGACATGACTGAAAATGTCACCTTTCTTGACCATTCAGATGGTCTGTTTAGTCTTTTTAGTACAGAAGCAAGAAAACCTCTGAGGAAGGTTTCTGTACGGTCCTCTTGACCAGGGGTGCCCACACTTTTTCGGTTCGCGATCTACTTATTGAATGACCTAGTCGTTGAAGCATCTACCGGCTATAAAAACACAAATTGTATGTATATACTATTATACATATATATATGTTTATACACATATATATTTTTTCGACATTATTATTTAATGCCATGCTATCTACCCACAATGCCTGTGATTGGCATTTGAATGGGCACCCCTGATCTTGACTAACGCCTTGTTTTCTGACTTCATCGTGCAGATGATATCCAGATGATATAGAGTGACCTAAACAATGTTAATTAATGTCTAAAATCTACAATTTCAAAGCTTTATCTCTAATTCTTCTTTTGTTATCATATTTGTGAAAAATGTAAATGTTAAAAAAATACATTGTACGGTGAATCTGCATCATGCGGTGCAGAGATTGGCACTCACCATTGGCAAATCATAAATCACTCACCGTTCTTCTGTTATGCCTAGTATATGATGGAATAGGTAAGAAACACTTTGAAATTGGTAGACGTAAATCAGGATTAGAACCAGCATGGAGTATCCCACCACCAGCACCCAGAAATAGTTTAGCAGCCTCCTCCAGGTCTTATACTGGACCTGTAGATGAGTAAACATTGTGAAGAATGTTCTATATATATAGTCTTGTATTGTATTAAAAGGCACCTTATACATTAAATGCATTATTGTTAATCATAGTACAAAACAAGGTCAGCAGTAGCGAGATTCACCTCGTACAGAAGAACACAGAAGAGGAACAGACAAATGTAGAGGATTTTGTAAATCACCACTTTGTCTGAGAAACTGATCATGAAGAACATGAAGCCACAGCAGAAGATCCAGTACTTCACCAGGATGCCTCTGAATAGCATTCCCAAAACCTCCATAAGTTCTGAGCTCTGCACCGTGTCACCTGTAAAACGGGCAAACACACAAGGACATATAAAGGAAATAAAAGGACATATAACCTGCCATTGTCCTCCATATTGCATGCATTTCAGCAATCGCAGTTTTTATACTTGTGGCCTACAGTAGCTCAGCTGACCTAGCCACAGGAAAGCAGGTCATCAAAGAATCTTCATGCACCTTCTTCAAGAAATGTACCTACTTGAATTTACTGTGACCTCCATCAAATCATTCCTCCACTGCTCTTCACGTTTTTCTTTCAGGTGTTGGCGAAGTAATATCCAAAAACTAAATGTATAGCTAATCTGTAAAAATGTGATGTCACATTGTGCAAGATGTCACAAAGAATGCAGATTGTGATTATGGCAACAATCTATTGGTACTTTTCATACCTTTGCTGTGAGGTGAACACAAGGCACTGTATAGGTGGAGATGTCAAAGTCCATTAGAACAAGTTCTGGTAAGGCTAAGAAGGTTTGTCTTTGGTTAAGTTGACTGATGTATGTAAGCAGTAACAGGAATGTCGTGTAAATGGCGAGAAAGGGAGCACTAATCATGGTAAAATGCCGGCGATTCTTCAGCATCCAGACTACACATGACCACAGCAGCAGCAACAGCATCCAGAAGGAGTTATAGCTGATGCTCCACACCTGAAAACAAGACACCATCTCCTAACCTCAACTGCATAGTGCATACACATGTCTATGTGATCGAGGAATTGTGGCCAGACAATAAATTAATTTAGTGCTAGGCACCTATTCTACACACAATTAGACACTGTCAATCTCGTCTTTCACAAAACACCATAATTACCAGAATTTGCTGGCTTGAAAATAAATTCTAAATCACAAGCGATCAATATTCTGTTCTTACCATTGCGACGATGAGAGCAAGAACATAGCTGTGCCTCATGATGAAGCATCCGAGAAGCTCAGCAGATGACACCGTTTTCTCGCCTTTACCTATACTCAACCAGATTACAATCAAGTTTAAGTTTACAGCAAAAACACGTATAAAAAGCAAAGAGACCTTGAGTTGGATCCTCATCTTCTGTCCCCAGAGATGTCTGCACCTAAAAGAAAGCACACCCATCACTTGACAGACATGTCACTTCATTAGTCTCTTCAATCCAGCATACTGTCTTCGAGTTGTGGTGTTTTTTCTCACATGACAGAAATAATTGTAAGCTACATTTTCCAACAATAAGTAGTTAACTGTTTCATTAGACACTATAATGTAGGAGATGATGGTGAAAATGACTGATTATAGTATTATAAAAAGACTGATCCAAAACGATCTGCCTACTATTGTGCCTGACAGATGATATTCCAATTATCATTCCAATTTCAATTCCAATCTGCAAAGGAGTGTGTGTGTCTTACCTCGTTTTGTTTCGAGTGCAGTAGTGTGATCACAGTGAAGTATAGCAGCAGAAGAATAAGAGGATTTATTACACATGGCCAGTCACAGTCTTCGTGTAAGCTTAGGACTTGTGGCTCCTTCCTGCTTGTTTTCACCAGGGGCGTCAAACCAAACAATCTGTACAAAAATTGTTAAACGTGGTGATGCTCTGTTTTCGGTTTTTATAGTTACAGCAATTAACTTACTAGCCTAAAGGTGGTGCCACTTTGCCACACTCCTCACACAATTCCCCACTTTGTTTGCAACTAATACTCAAAATCAGATACTGTAAATGTTTTGTTCATCTTTAGCAATTTCAAAAATAAGGATTCAAAAATATAAGATATTTTATGGCTGTGTTAATATGACATGTTTATATGACACCTCACGATACATGCTTTTTACATGCACCAAATTATTTTGCACTTGGATATTGCAGTTTATATTAGTTAATTAAACCTGGTAAAGGGATCTTGGGGAGGAAGAAGCTGCTGCAGGAAAGGAAGCTGGAAAAGGTACAGGAGGAGAATGTGTCCAGCACTAAAGATGGCTATCATTACACAGAAGGAGCTGAAGTGGAGCGGTGAAATGTTATAGTCCAACACCCAGCCCCACATCAGACCGATAAATGCCAGGAAATACAGAGCAGACGTCAAGGAAGGTAAAATTACACCTGTCAAAATACATAGAAATACAGACTGATCATGATATTCTCCCGATCAAATGAATTTTACCAATTTACCTGCCAGTCCCAACATCATGGTGACCAGTATTTTCCCACCACGGTTAATTATGGAGGTCATGAGACGTCTAGAAGAAGCCAAGATTATCAGAGATTTCTGAAGGAAGCCAACTGATATGTCTGTAGAAGAGCTCTTTTCATCGCAAACACTTTCAGATGTTTCTTCAGAGTCACTATTATTATCTGATTCCTAAACAAAAACACAATAGAAAGCACAAAGGAAAATTAATTTGTAAATACACTGTATGATCACTATATCCCTGGGTACAGTGTTGACCATTGAAAAACGAAATCTTCAAGACCATAAAGTTGTCAAGGCTATCCTTCACAGTTTGCCTCTGCTATGAAATGCGTCTATTATAAAAGCAAAATCTTGACTCCCTAAAGGGAGTTGTGGTCCAGTGGTGTCCAAGAGGTTGCCGGTTCAAATCCCCCCTAGGACTGGTTCTACAACTAAGTGTCCTTGGGCAAGACACTGAACTCCCACACTCCCCCCGGGCGCCGCACCATGTGGCTGCCCACTGCTCCGAGTTTGTTTTGGATGGGTCAAATGCAAAATTTGAATGAATTTGACTTGCGGAGCTATAACATATTTGAAAAACATTTTAGTCTTTTTCTAACAGTTGAATTGAAAGCTTGATTGAATGAATTAAATTACTGGTTTGTTTCTACACCCCGAGCAAGAAAGTGTATCTTGTAAAACTTTAACTCACAATTTTTGTATGACCTTAGTCGACAGCATTGAAAACTAAGAAGTCCATTATAAAACGGGGGCACCACATTTATCCGAACTTCATTTGTCTTACTGTATAGCTTCATCTTTGTTTATCCACATTAGGTGGAATGAGTCATTGTTCGTTACTATATGTTACATAAAACCGTACAAGTACCTCGGTCTCAGACAGCTGCCTATGAGTTTGATGTGCCATTTTGGTTATACAGCAATACAGAATGAGCGAAGAAGTCAAAAACACTAAGATTTCTGGCACTAGAAGACATATTATGATTCGTGTGTCCACTGTATTAAACCTGAAAAATAAAGACACAAACATTTCATCAACACCAGAAAAGAAGAACAGACTGCAAGTGCCGTATAAGCAGAACTGTCAGAAATGTGTCTCTGAACAAAGCAGCTCATATTGCTTTACAACGCAAACAAATATTTTGATTTACAAGGAAATAAAACCCAGAACACCAGCGTACAGTTGTGCGTTGTGAAGTCTTGTGAACTGATGATGAGGGGCGAAAAGAGCCTGTGGTCTTTCCTGCTCTGGTCTTATAATAAAGGTGTTACTCTGGTCCTCCAAAATTCAGTGGGGATGGGAGGATATGCTCATGATGAATGTCAGGTTTGTTAACATCCTTATGTCCGCCACCTCCTCAGTTATATCTGGTGTCCATCTCATGACAGAACCAACTCTCTCTACTATGTTTAGTTTATTTCTGTCATCCATTTTTGGGATGACAACTACAATTATTTGTTCAGGTGAGCAATGATGCATTGGAACGTGTCACAATTACAGTATTCGAGCCCTGGATGCTCAATGTGTGTAATGTAAGATTGATCTTAAAGACAAGTGCCAGCTCCATTGTGTCGCTGATATCAAGAACTAAGTCAGTGATGTCTGCCCTACATTCCTGTTTATAACAAAGTACTCTAAGAAAAACATTGAGATAAAAAAAAAACTGATCATTGCTGAACATTTTTCCTTTTACTTATTCCTTCTACTTCAGTAATACGATGCTAATGTAAAACTAGTCAAATGTTAGATGTATGAAATACAAAGGACATGAGTACATTCATTACCTGATGAAGCCAAGGTGACGCAGAAAGTCAGCCCATTGTTCACTCTCTGCAGAACATCAGAGTAAATCTTTTAAAAGGTTTTAACCTTTCATGTGTTTCTCCTGCTGAAATAGTAAGTAGCTCTTACCTTGCTTGTGAATACATCTGAAGGTGATTTGCATTGCACATTGCAGTGCCAAAAAAAACAAACTTGTACAGCAAACAAAACGAAGAAACCTGGCACGTTTTCCTGTAATGCACATAATGTATCCGTTTAACAATGCGATTGCAGAAAAAAGTATTTAACTTTTAATTAAATGTCATCTACATTTTCAGAAAGTGTTGAAGAAGACAATTGAGTCAATGACCAATATTGTGAATAACTGAGAAAATGTCCTAATAATTGTGAATTGAGTGATTAACGGAAACATAAAATTAGGAAGTCTAAAAAAAGCTATGTATAAAACATTTTTGAAATACTTTTAAAACAATGACTATTTTGTAAGTGGGGATAATAATTTTGTTCTCAGCTGCATACTGTCTTGTTCACAGCATTAGTCTTGAGTGCCATGAACATTTACAACTCCATCCTCTCTCGATGCAGATTTCGACAGGCCTGCATTTCAGAGCTAGGACTATAAGTTTAAAGTCCTCCTTTTAGGTCTGTCTTCACCAAGATGGCGGAGGCTGCACTCTCTCTTTAGATTGCAAAGCATTCAAAAGTTTCCCAACTGGTTTTGCTAAGCCCAATAAACCCCAATGAGTTTCCCCAATACCCTAATTCTGTGTTTTTCTAAATAAGGTTAATAGCTCAACTTATAAAGGCTATTTCAGCTGTACACAGCCTAACAGAAGAAAGGTCAATCAAACAGCACAACCTAGTTTCCAAGTCGCTAAGAGGTTGTAAGAAGAGACACCAAGAGCTTGTATTTTCCATTCACCCCTTACAACTTTATTCAACTTACCCACAAAACCTCTAATAGAACACCATGGCAGTCTAATTTTCAACTACTTGTCAGGGGGGCACTCTATTAGAGGGGGCGTTCTACTAGAGGTGGCGTTCTATAGAGGTTTTATGGTAATCGCTCTTTGTCTTTTAAAATCTGATTCTTACATGTTTGTTATGACTTTCAAACATATGAAAATGTATTTGTGTGCACGCATAACAATTTTTTATAAAGCAAATATTATTTTAGAACTGAAAGGGTTTTACATTCAAATCAAACAACAGCATCACTAATCCCTGTAAATGCACATAAAGTGAGGAGCTCTTTCTCCTCTATTTAATTATTCAGCACCAAAAAAGGGAAAAAAATGGTATGATGCGATAAGTAAAGCAAATGGCTTTCTGAATGTCAGGTTTTGATTATTAGGCACTTTTCCTGCAGCTTAATACAATTGAGTTGTTTATCCAATTATACTGTATTTTCTATTAAACCAGTCGGTGTGTGTGTGTGTGTTTGTGTGTGTGTGTGTGTGTGTGTGTGTGTGTGTGTGTGTGTGTGTGTGTGTGGGTGGGTGTGTTAGGAGGACTGTGCACAGATATTTTTTAGCTGTTCTTTCTTTTCAAATAGAAAAAATTAGAATTTCAATTAATAGCAATATTTTAAAAGTATTTAAAAACAGTACTACTACTGCTGCTACTAAATGTTGTATCGTTATTATTACTGTGCATGTTTAAATTGATGTGACTCTGAAAATATAATTTTTTTCTGAGATGAGATATATTGTGTATATAACTATTTACTGTATGGATGCAAACACAAGATTACTAACGGAACTAATAAATTGATTGAGACACATTAGTAACATATGTCCAAACTAAAGAAAACACAATTGGTGCATGAGGCTTTCCAACCTAAAGAAGAACCTGACAGCAGCTCAAGCTTGTGTGTGTGTGTGCGCGTGTGTACGCGCGCATTTAGATTCAGGAAGTGGAAGAAATTGTGTGTTCAGATGACGTGACGCAATAGTAAAGTGGATCTATAAAGCACTTATAAATGCATTTCAGGGACTTTTACATGTGTTTAATTCTGCTGATTCTGCACAGATTCTATATTCTCCTAAAGTGATGCTGACATAGCCAAAAAGAGCCTCAAAACAACAATCTTAAACAATCTTCAAAAATTAAATGCTTTATTCAGTGAATAAAAGAACAGAATAGCTGGTTCTTGATTTTAGAAAATAAAGAATAGTTACAACATCAGCAGTGTGCGACCTTAAATGTGCAGTTTGATTCTAGCTGCGGTGTGTGACGTGGTGTTAGTCTGAAACATATCCCCTGAGAGAATAACGAAAGTTTAATAATAAAATGTCAGTGTGCAAGAATTTTAACTCACCAGGCATAATTTCTGGACCAGGCAGAAAAGGTAGGAAAAGAAGAAAGAAAAGATATGCCACAGAGAGCACATTGTAGCGGATGGAAAATGCTGTGGACAAACATTCACATTACTACCAAACTCAATTTCCATTTGAAAAAAATAGCTGGTTTAGAAAAATAACTTCTTGGAGAAATTATTTTTATTAATAATCGAATTAAGAAGCGGATTAATAGTCGAATTATCCGCTTGCCATATATTTCTATTACTACGTCATTGTGTCAAAACACGTTTAAAGTTGTTAAGATTATTTTATTTTGATTAATATGGCTTAAAAAAGGTTTTATGTAATGCATGTTGTCTTTTTTTCAGATTCACAGATGTGCAGCCATCAATATTTTATCCAGTATGAAAACGTTTTATAATATACACATACATGACCAGCATTTTCAAATTGTGTTCGATTTAGGCATTGACATGGATACATTTCTCTATTTTGAATAATTATACATTAGATGAGAACTTTACTCAC
>SOMO01000014.1:23753-39277 GCA_028128575.1 Paedocypris carbunculus | reverse complement strand
TCCATGTGTGTCTCTGGAAAGTGAAGAGGTTCTTGTTTGGAGTGAAGAAGGGTGACTTGTCTGTGCTGTTGAACTTCACTATCAGATGAAGAATCAGGGCTTGTGTCACAGGAAACAGAGGAAAAGGCCAATTGTTCTGCGAGATAAAGAGCGACGACATCAGGCTCTAAAATCCAAATGAATAAAGTCTGATTTACTCTGTGATTTATTTAGCCCCTCATCTGCTCTTCAGTCTTAAAAAGCAGATGCTCTAGGAGACCTTGTTCTGACCAGGATGGGACTGTGAGGGAAAGTGGGTTGTGAACTTGTGAGGAGGAAGTTGAATGCGAATCTGAAGCCAGGCAAATAAACACAACTCCATCCACAACTCAAAGAAAATCTCTCTGGCCTCCTGTGAAACCAGCAGATCCTGGAGCAGCGTTCTGGTGGTAATGGTTCTGATGGCGGCGCTCCTTTAGATCAGTGACGCTTGCTCAGACGGCTGCTGTAATGTTGACCAACTCATGCGATTGTCTTTCGCTCACAATGGCGCGGCATAGACAGAGGGGGAAGAGTGGACGGAGGAGATATTTACACTCTCTGTCAGCCAGGCTTCCTCTCTTTGTCAGACTCCAAGCCGTTTCTCCCTCACTCATGTAAGATCCCCCTCTTTCCTGTGGAGATCAGGAAAATGCCATGTGATTACTGTAGCACCAAAACAGGACAAGTAGGAAGTGTCTAAAATAGGCGCTCCAACTTTGACCTGAAGAAAAGTATTGTGTCCATTTCCCAAGACTGTGACGGCAGAAACCAGGCGTCTCCTTTGTCCCGAGCTTGGAGAGCAATCACTGGATCTTCACGGCATACGTCGTGAAACCTGCGAAACACACATCTGGAATGTTCCTTCATTCTACTGGGCTCTTTAGACACACGGACACTTTATCTGATGTTCCTAGCGGCGTCACTTGGTGAGTATTTTCATTTCATTTCAAGGCAATGGAAACCATTTCCTGTGTAGCGGCTTCTTAAAATCACACACTAGACGCTACATACACGTTCAGCGTTATTTATCCTTTGTTTTATTCAGATTATTTAAGACTGATTTGACACGAAAGGAAGCTAATTTTCCAATGTTTATCGCTGAACTTTTATCAGCAACTATAGTGTGTTTGAAATGACTTTCACTAGGGTGCTAAAACTTAACTCGCACAATTCATAGTGCAAACGATGTAGTGAGAACTCACGATCTGATTCTCATTCAGGTTTTCTCAATGAGAAGATATTGGTACAACCAAATCATGACAATGTAAATGTGAGAAAATGGACAATAAAAGCAGCCCCACAACTGAGTTTGGAATGACCAATGGATTCGTGAACAGCGTTTTCAACTCCTCCACTGATGAGGAGAACTGCGGCGGGATCTCATGGCTTCCCGAGATGAATTCCTCAGACTCTATTCTCGGCTGTCAGAGCCTCCGGAGAGAAAAACAGGAACCCAGTCGCCGTTCCAGGACAGCGGCCATCTGGAGGATCCTCAACCGCCGCAAGGCCACATCAGAGCCGGACCGGAGACCTCACTCCATGATCCTCCCAGGTGAAGCGTCTTTCCTCAAGCTCTCCATCACTAACAAGGTGAGGTCCTTCAAGAAATTAAAGTCCCCATCAGTGTTCAAAGGGAAGACTGGAAAGCTGTCTGCTGGCAAATTTACTAGTAAACTAAAAGATGACCAGGATGACCTACACATGTATAAAGACTCACCGTCTTTAGAGCTAAAGAGCAAAGTGAAAAGGCATTCATTTGCAGGACACACTGCAGATTTCTACTGCTCGTTTGAGGACATTGAGCTGGCAGGGGCTTCTGAGAAGGATCCTCGGGAGCCCAAGTACTCCATCAACAACCAAAACGGCGGCAGGTTGCTGGAAAAAGTCACATACACAAAGAAAAGTCATTCCAACTCAACTCACTGCATTAGTTCTTCAGGACTGGCTCACGACGACCACTGTACTCCTCAAAGGCGGCGCTGGTCCAAGGGAGGAGATGTCTTAAATTATTTGAAAAGGATTTCTGTGAAGTCCAAGGGAAGCTCAACGTTGACAGAGAGCAGTTTCGAGTCAATCAATGTGTTGGACAAAACCATCGATTCCGACTGCGGCTCTGTTAGTTTTGAGTTCAGCAAGGGTTCGAGCGCAGCTCCGCAACAAGCCGCACATGATGGCAAGAGTGGACACTTTCGCGGTCTGTTCCGTTTTTTCACTTCCGTGGCTGAATCTGCAATGAAGTGGAGGAATTTGTCCCGTACTTTTTTCCCTCCGGAAGAGCAGCACTGCTCTGAAGACCAACAGACAGCAGAGGACTTGATGGACAGTGTTGAGCAGAAGGACAATGACTCAGAAAGCAGTAAATGTCTTGAGGAACATAAAGTGGATCTTCTGGCTCAGCCTCCTGTGCTGCTGAAGGACTGGAGAACATCTGACTGCAGCTCTAATGCATCTCAGTCTCACCTGAACCTCCCTCTCATCACTACTGAAAACATCCCACGACCTGAAGAACTACTTCAAAACAGCACATGTGCCGTACCTGATGCAGCTGAAAAGGAAAAGCTTGATGTGTGTCCTGACACTGGAAAACCTGCAAACTGCCCACGGCACATGTTCAAGGTGAAATTAATACATTTAATTATGTCATCTTTACAATTTTAAACGCAAAAGGCATTGTAACAGATTCCATTCCATTTTCTTGATGGCACTTGATTTTTAAAATCAGAATGAAGCATAATTAATTAGCATTTAAATGCCAGAAATGAGTAAGAAACTAGTTGAATTTTATTGCAGTTAAAATATTACACATACTACGCTTTTGTACTACTAAGCATTGACCAGCAGATGTCACCGATTCATGCTGCATCCAGAAAAGGTTTAACTGTTTCAACCAGTTATGTTAACCAGCTGCCTGACTTATAAACCTGTTCACCTGGATGGCTATAAATATATATATTTTCAGAAATCAAAAGTATTTTAAAGATTAAATGAATTATCAAAACCAAGAAAATATACATTTTATTCTATGTCTACATTATTTTAAAGAGTGGTCTTGTTTTTGCCCTACGGAAAACTTCACAAACGTTTAGTAAACATGCCATAGTGGAACCTATTTGGATAGTTAGCAGTTTAAAAATAGAAGGAGAAACGATCAATTATAGGAAATGTTCATGCTGTCAACCACGGTCTATGAATATGTATAACTCAACTCAAACCATAAAGGCCTAGGTAGTATTGATCACTGGACTGTTGCTCTGTGTGATATCAACAGACTAGGCACAGAAATGGATCTGGATTGACATTCATGTTGTTTTTTTCTCTAAAAGTCTCTAAAAATCACATTTACCTGTTAAGAGTTATATATATATATATATTTTTTTAAACTGTACATTCCATAAACAGTTTCTCCTCTGAAACTCTCAGAAATTGTAGTTATTGTTGTGTTACGATTGTTGCCCCCACTCTGATTTTAATATTTATTTAGTATATTGAAACTTCTTTTCAGCTGCATAGAGAGTGAGTCTACTGTATAAATCAGTCTAGAAGTGGGCGTGCAGACCAAGGCAGCAATGTTTTTTTCACAGATGGGAGTTTGTGAGCAATAACAAATAAACAATGAGAACACAAAGTTGAGCCTGTACACCAGCAGAATAGCAGATGCGTGTCTTTTAACACTTTATGTGTTGAGCCAAAATCCGGGCACACAATATGGAGGAAATTACATTTGTGAATGTTTAAGTACAGCTTTCTCAAACGTTGCATTTTTTGCTTCTTTGAATGTTAATCTGGACTAATGCTTCATATTCTACCTATTATAGTGGTATTACACTCAAAATTTAACATTTCTTAATATAATTTGACATGTGCTCTGGCATGAACAGCCTGGTTCTGGAGTAGAAGTTTAGGAGAGTAGATATTGCACAGAAAAAGACATACGGATAAATTTGTCTCCGTGGTCATTTACCAGCCATACCGATGACTCAGATCCACAGGTTGTTCATCTATGTCACTATTGAGTGTAATTTTTTCAGACAATTTCACGACCTGCTGGTCAGTCGCCTGCTGAACCTCCGTTTAAAGTCCTGCTGCAGCGCTGTCGTTCTCTGCCAACCACCCTGTCTGTGCTCACGCTTAAGCCTTCTGCCTCAGGTATGCGGTAAAGCATTACGTTATTATGAGTATTCTACAGAAGTATTCCAGAAGAAGTTTGTAATATGAGCAGTACAAACATCTTAGATGTTTTGGGTTCTTTCAGGTGTTCTCCACCTGAGGAATGGAAGCACACGATCCAATGGAAGAAAGCTTTGCAGACCGGGATCTGGGCCACTACATGTCAACACGGTGAGTGTTCTATATTCTTCCACAAGCATGAAAAGACATATGTTTAGTTAGGACAATCCGCTTGGGCATAGTGGTTAGAAAGTTTTGATGCCACTGTTTACGTGGAGAAATGGAGCCACCTCTTTTCCCACTCAGGAGGGAAACATCTTCAGGAACCATCTTCAAAATGACACCAACAGCCAACGCACTGATTTCGTAATGTTAGAATGCCAGAGGAGACTGGCGCCAGTGAGCCGGGTTCTCCCCAGGTTTTTTCCTCGTTTATAGAGGTTTTTTACCTGCAGTGTCGCATATGTGCTTGCTCACTAGTTATGTTCATAGTCATAGTGATAATCATAGCAATTTTCTTAACAATTAATGATTAATAAACGAGCAACAATCCTTTTACATATTCACATGTGCGCTTTGAGACAGTTGAAACTGTGAAAGTTGGAGTTATGACCATTAAGATTGCATGTTCGAATCCTGACCTGGCAGTTACTCATCGATGAAATAAGAGGCTGGAATCAGAACTTGTAATTGAATTGTGAAACTTGTGAAGTGATAGACATCCATCCATCCATCAATCCATCTATCTATCTATCATCCATCCATCCATCATCTGGAGTTTTGCTCAGAATTGAATGCAGACAATTCTTGATTGCCTGAAAACACCGGAAAACTGAAAACCATTGAGTAACGATCAAAAGATAAATTGTACAGCTTAGTCAGTATTCTGTTGTGACAGAATCATGAAAAGATGGTGAAGACGTGTAAAACGAACACTCTCTGGCATTATGCATGAATATTCGTTTAAAATGATTGGTTTGTTGGAATAAAAAGAGTAAGCTGCTCAGTGTATGCAGGTCAAATGTTTGTTGGGTGGTGAAAGTAAAAAAGAATCTTTAGTCTACTGATCTGCTCCGGAGGGAAGTGACTTCAGTCTGGACAAGAGTCTGTTCTGCACATGCTCAGACAGGAAGGATCATTGTTTCTCTTTGTGCCTCCACGTTTCGTCACGTCCCGTGTTATTTCCTCTGTCAGTCTGTGGAGACAAGAGTCTACGTGACTGTGGTGTTTTCCATACTTTGAGCTCACTAGAGACACCATACTTCAAACTTTTATTAGACGTTCGATCCTGGAAGGCTTAAAACCTACTTGGATTTGTCATGGGCTGAGTTATATTTACAGGCAAAAAAATCACATTTACATCTGTAACTCTTAACTTTAATTTGGTCCAAAAGATTAATTCAATCATCAGCCAATCAGTCTGGGTTCTGTGATGTCACGAAGTAAAAGCGAAAGTGCTTGTGTATGTTGCAGTAAGATCTCTGACAGAGAGGGACTCTTTTTTTTCCTCACCATATGCACATCCATCAAGCTCTTGAAGGCATTTTACTATCTACACTTTAGAGAGTCTGATCTCTTTTCTTTTCGGTCATCGTCTTGTAAACTTGTTTGTTACCATATTGCTAACTTGCATAGTCAGGCATGCTGATGCAGAACAGAATTTGTAGTTTTGAATAGTGAAAAAAAAATTTAATTAATAAATGACTAGCTCTCAGACTTGAAACAGCTCTCAGGCCTTTTCTGACCCACAGGCCTTTGGAATCAGACCCACAGAACAGAAAAAATCCAGAGCTTCAAAAAATTGACAAAAAAGTGAATCCAAGGACAAGTGAAAACTTTCAAGAAAAAGATATCTGGCCAAAAATAAAACAGAAAGTAATCAGACAATCAAACTCGGACCAGGAGAGCTTTCACACTGAGTTCTGCAAAAATCCAACGCAACCGAGCTACAGAAACAGAAGCCCAGGCTAATTGACAGCGGAGGATTACGGCGAAATGATGAATGGCACAAACAGGAGAACAGAAAACAGCGAACACAGAACAGGAAAGCAGCGACTGACCTTTTACGACAAACTCGCACAGAACAATGGGTGATGTGAATTAAATAGCTGTGTAGATAAGTGAAATGATTACAAACAGGGGTGAGCAATAATCAGGGTGAGCAGGGGTGTAGAGTCCTGACGCTAAGATGACACTTATTAAATTGATTTTTGATAATATTTTGGTGTAGCAGGTATTTTAGCTCTTTATAAAAACTAAATATAGTAGTGCTGTATTTGTTTGTTTCATTTTGGAGCTCTTTGATTGGTTGGCCTCCCATCCAGAGTGTGTATCCCACATCTGCCGTAGTTGGCGCAATCTCGATGCCCGATTACAAGGCTTATGGGGTTTTGAGTATTTTTTTTTTTTTTTTTTTTTTAGATCTCTCTTTTCTAGGGTTTTAAAAGAATCAGAACCCAGTGGCTGAATTTCATGGTGGGTCTGATGGGCAAGGACAAAAGACAAAGATTTTGACCAGTGCTTCTCACAGGAAGCAAGTCTATACAAGTGTTTGTGGAGAGGAAGTGACCACACCCAGACATTACACTGCGTAATTCACTCAGCTCTCGTCACTTGCTGTGCAGAACTTGATTTGTGATGTGTGGTTGCTTTAATCAGGCATCAAAATAAAGTCACAATCTGAACGTAAATAAAAAATCTTATTGTCAATTGTAATCTTCCGCTATACATTACGTATCGAGTTTACAGACAGATTCAGGGCCACCTTTAACAGTTTTTAGACCTATGAAAACAATTTGAATTGTGGTCTTTATAACAATGTTTGTATTAAAGCAGATGTCATGGTGACCCCTAAATAACAAGGGCCCCAGATTCATGGACCCCTAAAGTGCCTGTTGACACACATCTAGGGATCTATGCTTGCACAAACAATTTCAAAACCAATAAATGAAGTTTTTCATGTCTTTAGTTTGTGATTAATTTATAAACATTCAGCTTGATATTTTAAAGGTTTAAATTCTTAATTCTGAAGCGTTGCCTTGATGTTAGAGTTTCAGGAATCACACAACCATAAACCANTCAAAACCAATAAATGAAGTTTTTCATGTCTTTAGTTTGTGATTAATTTATAAACATTCAGCTTGATATTTTAAAGGTTTAAATTCTTAATTCTGAAGCGTTGCCTTGATGTTAGAGTTTCAGGAATCACACAACCATTAAACCAATTCCCAAAAATATTTATTAAATTATCAATCTGCATTTAGCAAATCAGAGATTTCAGTCATAAAAACGCCATTTTACTGGTTCTTCCCGTTTATCTTGCAGTGTGTTTGACTTCCATATTCAACCTGTCTTAAGTAAATGTCAAGTTGTGCGAAGGTTTTAATGCTTTCATAAAAATAAATCACCAACACGCAGCTACGCGAATGTTTCACGCATGCACAGAACTTCAGGAGAGATCATTGCAGGAATCACGAGATTATAGAAAATATTTTGAAGTCTTTCAGAAATGTATTTTTTGAAACAGAGGGTTTTATCCTCAAGTTTTCACACTCAGGTACGTGTGTGATGTTCCTCAAATCGGTGTACTGGTCTGCATTTTGATGGTCTGTGAGTCTGTGAAACGCACTTTAAAACTGAATGGAGCTTGAGTTTTGAATTAATTTGAAGTCGGTGTTTCCATGGTGAGCGGAGACGATCGCGCAGGAGGAATTTTATTGGTTTGAGAGCAGATGCTCGTCACTGGTACCGTGGGAAAGCGCAGTGCGCGTCGCCTACGAAGCGACGGAGATGCTTTACTGAGAATGTGTGTTCGCTATACGTTAAAGAGAAAAATGGAGACGACGTGTTAGCACACAACGCGTGTCCGTTTCACGTTAATAAATAGAGATGATTTAGCGGAGGGCGTGTGTTCGGATCACTGCACCATGACCTTGGACATGCAAACAGTTGCGGTGTTCACCGTGATCGCAATTCTGCTGTTGGTCAACGTCATCCTCATCTTCTTTATGGGCTCCAGTTAACGCGTCCGACGCTTCTCGCCACCAAAATGGTAAACGCTTGTCACTTTGATGTTGCTCGGTTAATGTTTTGACATGTGATTGTGCTAAAATACTTTTGACTTTTCCGTGGTGGGTCGTGACGTCAGGACAAGATCCAGGTTTCTCACATTGTTGTGCAGTTGAAGTGTTATGTAACGGTTCTGTACTGAACACTGGGAAGAACATCAGCTGAATGAAAATGGCGAGTCAATTATTGTAATGATAGAAGTAATGATAGAGTAATGAAGAAGAGCAAGAAACAAAAATAGAGTCATTATTCATCAATCAACTTGGCAAACACAAATAACACGATAAGACAAAAGACATGATAAGAATCCTTAGTGGGCTGCACAGACACTAAAAAATCTGACACAAGATCTGATATTATAAAAGATGGTATTTAGTTGAGAGAGGTTTAGCAACACTGTTATTAAACATCTATTCATTTATCTTCTACTGCCTACTCCTTTTCTCGGTCACAGGGAGCAGCGGCGTATCTCAGCACCTCTGGTCCTGAGGTGGGATGTTCACTCTGGATTGGTGGCCAACCATTCGCAGAACGGGACACACAAACACACATGTTCACCTTCTCACATTGTTTCATTCTCTTGTCAGTGCCTGCCTGATTTCGTATGCTATATTTGAGTTTCTGTAGAGACCATTGGAATTAGATGTGAGTATGAGCTCTCCTCTCTCTCTGCAGCTCATCAGCGGCGGATCTGTGGTCAGCGCAGAGGCTGTTTGGGATCATGTGACCATGGCCGAAAGAGAACTTGCCTTCAAGGCAGGAGATGTCATCAAGGTACTGGATGCCTCCAATAAAGACTGGTGGTGGGGCCAGATGGAGGACCAGGAGGGCTGGTTCCCTGCCAGCTTCGTCAGGGTACAAAGAGCTTTTCTTCCACAGCGTTCAACAATAACACCGCACCAGCTTTTTTCATCATTCTCTCTCTGACCATACTAACACCAAGTGTCACTGTTTTCAAAGGTGGATGCTCACCTTCCTCAAACATATACAAATGATGTTTTCTCTATAAACCCTATCTCAGCTCCACGGTGCACTAACATGGCATCACAGGTTCGTCGCACGCATTTCACTGTATATGTCATACTAATTTTAAACCTTATCTTATTTTCCCACTCTAACTCTCTTTCCCTAACTGCCACATGCTGCTCACTGATGGTTTTTAACTTTATGACTGTATAATTGTCACACATACACACACACACACACACACACACACACACACACACACACACACACACACACACACACACAGGTTAATGTTGTATAAAAAAAACGAAATGCTTGGATGTCTATAACATCTTTATGTAAGAGAAAAGTATAGCTTGTTTATTATGGAAGATATAAAGCTACAAAGAATTATTTCACTGTTCCTCGTAAAAGTCAGTGAGTGTTTCAGTGAGTGTTTCTCAAGTCCTAACATCTTTCCATTTTTAATTATGTGTTGTCAGTTGTGGGTGAATCAGGAAAACGGGGCAACAGTGGCGGTTGAAAGCCTGGCTGAAACACAGAACGGACACATTGACCAGAGCAACAGCTGTCTGTGCATTAGCCAGACGCTCCAGAATCGAGACCAGATGAGGGCCAACGTCATCAATGAGATCATGAGCACCGAGCGACACTACATCAAACATCTGAAGGACATCTGTGAGGTACCACTGTCTCCAGCATTACTGGCTCCGCAGCAGAGTGAAGGCTAACGTGAGGAGCTTTCTTCACAGGGCTACCTGAGGCAGTGCCGGAAGAGGATGGACATGTTCAGCGATGCGCAGCTGAAGGTGATCTTTGGCAACATTGAAGACATCTACAGGTTTCAGATGGGCTTTGTGAGAGATCTGGAGAAACAGTACAACATGGAGGAGCCACATCTCAGTGAAATTGGCCCCTGTTTTCTCGAGCATGTAAGTTGGTTCCTCTGTTAATTCAGATCTATTGTGGTCAATGGATGTTGGTGATAGGTCATGGTGGCTGTTCTCCTACAGCAAGATGGGTTTTGGATCTACTCAGAGTACTGCAACAACCACCTGGATGCCTGCATGGAGCTGTCTAAGCTGATGAAGGATGGACGCTACCAGCACTTCTTTGAGGCCTGCCGCCTGCTTCAGCAGATGATTGACATTGCCATAGATGGCTTCCTCCTGACGCCTGTGCAGAAAATCTGCAAGTATCCGCTACAGTTGGCTGAGCTACTAAAGTACACCTCACACGAGCACAGGTCAGCCATTTTTTTCAGAAACCAATCTTCAACACACCTATTAACATATTTTTAATGTCTCGTTCCTCAGTGACTATCGCTATGCTGCAGCAGCGCTGGCCGTCATGAGGAACGTCACTCAGCAGATCAATGAGCGCAAAAGAAGACTGGAGAACATTGACAAGATTGCTCAGTGGCAAGCTTCAGTTCTGGACTGGGAGGTGGGTCAGATTAAAGCCCATGTTACTCCGTATGGAGATGTTGGAATTGTCACCAGTCATTGGCTATAATTTTAAGAGTTGGATTATGATGAAATAATGGTGGATTAGAAAAAGATTAAACGATGGAGATGCTCAACTCAACTGGAGTACAGCCTTTCACCCTTCAATTTTCCTGTAATGGATGCTATTGCTATATATAATTTTCAGAAAATTGGGATTATTCTTTAACCGCCAAAGTTCTCTAGCTTTTGTGTGAAATGATTAATCAAAACATGAAGGCACGTCCAGAGCAAACAAAGCCGCCAGAAATAGAAAAACTGATCTTAGCACTGTTAGAATACTGGCCTTCTTGCAATTGTGTTTGATCTTGAAATTTCTTTAAAATATTCATGTAATAAGCTCCAAGTTTCATATTTGGATTTGAACGCTAAAAATATTCATAAGTCACTGAGTCTCGGTATTTTTTTCAGGGAGAGGACATTTTGGACAGGAGCTCAGAGCTGATCTACACAGGAGAGATGTCGTGGATCTATCAGCCCTATGGGCGGAGTCAGCAGCGTGTCTTCTTCCTCTTTGATCATCAGCTGGTCCTGTGCAAGAAAGTAGGTCGTCTACATCTAGAGAAAACAGTTTAGAATCGAGTCAAACCATAATCATCTCAAGATGCAAGAAAATACTGCACTCAGACGATGAAGGTTTTTCTGTGTAATCTGAACATTTTGTCTCCAATTGTATTATGGTTTAATTTCACCTAATATCACCTAGTATTACATTTTTGAGGTAAAATACGTTTTTCATACAAATAACTTAACCCAACGTGGCATTCAATTACTGTATGTATGCAATTATAAGCACCTTTTTTATGACGCTCAAAAAGCACAAAAATATAAGCGCCCCTTTTTTCTAATATTCCAAGGCAGGAGCAGTCACAAGTTAATGGAAATACGTTGTCTTTTTGTAGCAGTGTGCTACTGTGTTGTGCCCTCTTTTCTTTCCTTAAAAATGGTTCTGGAGGTAGACATGCATATATGCTTTTATTGGCTCAATAACAGAAATAAAGAAATCGTATCCATGCACTTAGCAGGGACTAAATAGAACTGGAAGGAAAAAAATACATAAATAAAATGAAATACAATAACAGGGGGAGCTCTTGTTTTCTGTTTGTTTGAACTCTGTCTGCTATTGTGAAAACCGGAATACGCCCATATATGGCACCTAATAGCACCCCCTACTGGAGATATACTACAAGTCTACTATATGTCTAAATAATATTTAACATTCTGTTTTGTATCTAGTATTTAAGTTTAGTAGTCACAAGTAGTAAAATAGTCGCACCAAGAAACGAGGTGCTTATGTTTATTTAAATTGTATGTACATTTTTATTTTGTACCTGAAAAATATGAGGGGTCGTGTTTTTATTTGCATAAATACTATACTTTACTTTTACTTTACAGTCATTTTAGCAGACACTTTAATCTCCAGAATGAGCTGATTCAGCTTGCTGCTTTCTAGTTCCAAATTCAATGCCACACTGTCTTGGTAGATCGATATAGCAGAACACCTACAGTATGCAAATGTTACATGGAAATTCAGTTTTGGCAGAAATGCAGAAACTATTAAAATTTTTGTTCTTTCAATGGTTTAAGTAAAGAGGACTTAACTTATGATTCTCTCTGTATTCTGTTTATCCTTTCAGGATTTGATCCGACGGGACATACTGTACTACAAAGGCCGAATCGACATGGACAATTATGGAGTGAAAGATGCAATGGATGGACGGGATGATGACTTTAACGTCAGCGTGAAGAATGCTTTTAAACTGCACAACAAAGAAACAGAAGAGATCCATGTCTTCCTGGCCAAGAAGCTAGAGGAGAAGATACGATGGCTGAGGGCCTTTCACGAAGAACGCAAGATGGTGCAGGAAGATGAGAAAATCGGTAGGTGAACATGTGTGTTTTTATCTGTGTTTAGCTGAAGTAGATTCACTGTTGTTGTTGTTGTTGTTTTTTTTTTGTAGGGTTTGAAATCTCAGAGTATCAAAAGAAACAAGCAGCCCTGACCGTCCGCAAAGTCAGCAGACAGAAAGGTGAGCTTCATGTCTAACCTTAGTGGACAGTCAAGTTGTGACCTGACAAACTCAGAAAGCACAACTCTGTGCTGCTGAAATGTAAAAAGATCTCTGAATACTTGTTCAATCATGTTTTTGGACCAAGTTGTCAACCTTCAGACAAATGTGAAATCTGTGTTTGAATTTGCAGATTCATTGCTAGATATCATCTTAAGAAAAAGGGCCCTTATATGTGGACAAGGTTTGAAAATGCTGAAGGTATTCTAAGAGAATTTCATGTAGATCTATAGTGTTGCTACAAGATGCCATGGTAGAGCTTCTTGAGATGATTGAGCACATTCTGAAAACAGTAAAAGGCAAGATAAAGCCATTGACTCACAGTCACAGTCATTAGCACAAAGACAAGTAGCAGAATTACTGATGGAAAGTGCCATGGCAGCTTCAATTTAAATGTACTACTTCATTTGTTTCATGCTATTTCTTCAGTGCTCTGCCCGTGAAGCTATGTCGGCTGGTGTTGGTTCTGCTGTAATTTCTTGTCAGAATCATGAATGTCAGAATGGAGAGCTGAAGCATTTTATCTCGAGACGTTAACACACGCTGCTTTCTTTCAGCTGGACATCGAGCTTTAGTAAAGCTGGAGGCTCACGAGCTGCTTGCTGGAGCACAGTGATGGTAGCATGCTGTTTTCATCTGTCAATATTGTGTGATATTCCGCATTAGCTTTGATTCATAATCGACAGTTTGCATATGGACAGACAGGCAAAGATACCAGTGAGCAAAAAGAAAGTCCTGAGAAGAGTGTGGATAAGATTTGTTTAATTGAACACAGTGAGGAAAAACGTACACCAAAACTGGGGTTTTTTAAACATTGGAATGATTTACTATTTTTTTAACACAACACTTTTTAGTGGGAAATCATGGTAAAAAAAAATAAAAACTAATAATTAAAAAAGGTTTTGACTGGAATGGAAATGTGACAGTTTCCATTGATTTCATTTAGGAATATGTCTCTGTCTCTCTGTCTTGTGGGTTTGATCTCTTGCTGGTGAATCACCAGTCAGACGAATGGGTTTATTTCTTACACTCCTTCTTACTCTCTTTCTGTCTTGTCTATCTCTCTCTTTCACTCTCTCTTCTTACTGCCCATTTTTACTTTCCCTTTCTGCCGCTCATTCTTTCTGTTTTACTCCCACATTCACTCTGCCTCAATCTCAGAAAAAACAACATTAAAACCCACATCCTCATTATATTTTGTAGTAGAATACACAAGAAAAGCACACACACACACACACACACACACACATTCACACACACATTATCAAATACTTTGACTTTTACTAGCATCCTGTTATTTATGTTGGTTTGCATGTCTTGTTCAGCAAGAGTGTTTGTTCACGTGAAACATTTTTTTTCACATCTTGAAGGTGTTACAGTTGTTTTTTTTTTTTTTTTAAATCTGCACGAAAACTAGTACATTAGCTGTGCTACTGTTTTCTTACTTCTGCTTTGTTTCCTCTCTGGTCCAGGTGTGAGTCAGAGCAGGTGTGTGTCCCCGTCCACCTGTGCTCTGGACCCATTGGGCCCTGGTCTCTTCATGCTCTTAGATCACACTCCACCGCCGGACGAGATTGAGTCTCATCTAGACAAACCAGGACAGTCTCCCTTCTGGCAAAACTTTAATAGGTTCACATCTCTTAAAACCGTGAAGAAGTAGTGCACTGGTTTAGGTCAGGTGCAAGTTTATTCCGTGGACAATTCAGTAGAGTGGCTTTCTTCACTCGCCTGCAGCTCGATGAGAGCGTTAAACAGGATTTCACGGGAAGTTTTGACAAACTGAATTTGTTTTGACACTGAACTATTTCATCTGCTTTGAAAAGATTTAAATGGTTGAATGCTTCCATTTTAATGACGTCATGGTTGGGAACACTGTGGAACAGGAACTGAGATTTTCCGGACATCTGTTCAGTAGTTCAGCCGAAGTTCTGGAATCGAAACCAACACTTGACTGGAAAAAGGTTTCAAAATGAACTGTTGCAGAAAACATATGTCAGAATCTTTTCAAATCCACTGGCAACTGTTATTGTTGTAGTTACTGACAGGTGGCTTGGACCACATAATGTGGGATAAGAAGAAGCCATAACATAGCACTGAAATGGAAAAAAGCTGAATGTTTGAGAGGTGGAAGAGCAATGTGAAGACCCTGGTAAATGGAATCATCGTTGAAAGAGTATGAAGTGTGAGAAGTCTGGACTGTTTTGAGTGGATAAATGTCTATCTCGATTATAAGAGGATTTTTTTCCAGTCTAATTCCTGCTGAACTTACTGGACAATGGGGGTACCATTTTTTATGTTTCCTCAGTTTAGAAGAAGGTCAGGTAATGTGTGAATACTGCTGATCCATTCAAATCTTATCCTTAATTTATACATATGTTGTTGTTGAGTTTAAGTGATAGGTGAGTCGATTTCTATGGCATTTGTGTATCTGTTCTTAACAATACTTAAGTGAAATAAACGCTTTATTGCCATTGGTCAAAGCGTGTTAAAATCAGCTCTGGGGGTTGACCTGTTAACCTACCTTGAGTTTAAGACTCAAGATAAGAGGATTGTCAACTTTTAGCAAGATGGTTTCTAGGTTATAGTGGAAAATAAAGATTTCATAGCTTTCTTGGTGATGTAATTATTTTATTAGCTAGAAACCTATAAAAAATTGAGGGCAAAAGAAGTCAGATTTACATGAACCGAGCATGTTAATTGAAGAGAATAAACATTTTGACATACTATT
>SOMO01000014.1:0-21551 GCA_028128575.1 Paedocypris carbunculus | reverse complement strand
AATAATAATAATAATAATAATAATAATTCATTCAATCTTTTATTTATTGGCGCCTTTCATGACACTCAAGGTCGCCTTACAGGACACACAACATTCACACACACACACACACACACACACACACACCAATTGCCCGGTGAAATAGCGGCAGCCAATTTGTGCCAGCATCCACTTCATCCGTGCATACACACCACACACGCTCACACACCCACACGGCCAGATTAACCTAAAAACATGTTTTTCGGACTGTGGGAGAAAACCGGAGCAACCAGAAAAAAACCCAGGGGGAGAAAATGCAAACTACACACAGAAAGGAAATGAATTTCAGCTTTTCAACCTAAATTGACTCAACTAGAAGCGACACAAAATAGATCAGTGTAAGTGTGGTGAAATGATGAAAGAAAACAAATCTGAGACAGCCAGGTGTGAGTGACAATCTGGCTGCTAGGAACCATATCAAAATTATGCTCTGCATTTAACCCATATAATGAAATCACACACACACACAAACCGGGAGCAGGGGGCAGTGTCTTGCACAAGAACCCTCAGTTGTAACATCAGCCATAGAGGGACTCAAACCTGCAACTTCTTGGACACAAATTGGAAGGGAAAACAATGCCGCAAATTTTATAATATAATCAATTATTACAAAACCGAGCAAAACAGACTGGACTTTTTAATGCGAGATGACATTGGCACCAGTAAACTGGGTTTTTCCTAGGTTTTATTTTTTGTTTTTCAACAAGATTGCCCGTGATAGTTTGATGCTGTCTTATATTTTGAAACCCCATCCGGCTAGTTTCCTTTAAGCGTCACAGCTTAGGGCTGCCCACTGTTCCAAGTTTGTGTGTGTAACGTCACTGCATGGTTTAATGCAGAGCACAAATTTGATTGGGCCTCTAGTGGCAGTTTGACAAACTCACTGACTTTCACTTGCAGTAGTTGTGACTCCCAGTTTTCTTATGTTACCACAAGACCCTTAGAGTTCATTTCTTTGTGTTGTCTTGGTATGTGTCAGTTAAACCGTGTGAGTTTCCGGTTCTACATTACTCGTACATTTGGTTATTTTTTGAGAGTCACCTATTTGACATGGGAAACATCTGGAGTTCGAACAGAGTGATTTATTTATCATTTATTAGTGATTTATTATTCATTACTAACACATGTTGTGAAATAGATAATCACAGTGACAAATGGATCATTTGTTCTGTTCTTCAAATAACAAAGTAGAAAGTCAATCTGCAGCATGTCTTAATGTAAAACTTGGACTTTATTCTGAAAGATCTTTCTGGATATTCACAGGGTAGAGGAGAGGAGAAGCAATGCCCTGGTCCGGCTTTTCAAATGCACTGATCAAATTCCTTATCTTTCGAAAAAGTCGTCTTCTTTGACCCTGTGCTGTCTGTGAAACAATCAAAACAAGAACATTAAAATCTATGAAAAAAATGCAATGCAAGGAAACAATATAAGTTGTGGTCAACTTCCCCTTCTGCATGCCATGTGCCACGGCTTCAAATTAAATTCATTAAATAAGGCAAGTTTACACTTGCTCTCATCATCACGCCTTACACTTCATTCAAGCCTTGTGGTTACTTTCCAAAGAATACAAATCAGAGATTTTATGAAGAATGACTAGCAACGCACAGAGTTTATAGCACAGGAAGTTCAGAAAGAGATCTCTGTTAAAAGACCTTTCAGAGCAAAGTTTGATTATTGCTACTGTCCATGATCATCACTGCTCTGATCCCTCTGAAGTAACTTACTGAAACATATACATTTGTATCATATATATAAGTTGGGAGTAGTGCAACATTCAGCAGCTAATCAAAGACCTGTGAAGTAAAAACAATACAATACAAAAATAAAAATGAAAATACAAAATAAATAAATACAATCCGATACAAAAAAATTTGGAGGCAATGTGGGTAGATTGCATGGCCAAAAAGAAAGACTAATCGGAATGAACACGGGTCATTGCACAGCCCAGCGCGCTCATGCAATCAAGTTATCAAACTTCGGAGCAGTCTAGTTAAACATCAATTTATTTTAATTTAATTTTATATATATATTTATTTTATTAATTTATACAAATTTTAGAATGGGTAAAAAATGGGTGTAGTTATTAAGAAGAAATAACCCTATCGTTTCAATACATGAGAGAAAGTGTTTTTTCCCCCTCTGTCATTCCAGAGAATCCAGTCTAATTGTTTAACACAAATAAAAAGCATACAGATAAATTATATAAATTCAGCTATATTAAAAACATTTAAATTAGAATGAAACTGTGTGTGTGCGTGTATTTACAGTACAAATATAATGCACATTTTACATTTGCTATTAGGCTTTATTATAGGTTTTTGGCTTTATTTTGACTTGATCATCTAAAAAGTAGTTTGAGACCCAAATTAGTGTGAGCATCTACATGGTGTAAACTTTAAAGCATCGACTGTACAAATGCATAGTATGTGACAAGTGGCAACTAATATGGTTCAATTACAAACTACATTTTCTTGTGTTTCTTGTGTCAATAATGTGTGTCCTTGAAACACACAATTGAAAGAATATGTTTTTAGATCCAATAATTGTTTTAATCTATTACATTTATTAATTGTATTAATTTTTTTACAAAATGTGAACTTTTACGTTTACATTTACGTGAAATTCTGTGAATTGAGCATTTTTTGCATAAAACTGCAAATGAAACCATAAGTACAGTTATGAGAAAGATTTTTTTGAAGAGTATGGATATTATCATATTCACAGTCATATTAAAATCAAGAAACTCAAGATTTAATGAAGTGGTGTGATTGTTTTGAGGTTTGTGTGTGGTTACCTCAGCAGACCAGGAGCCGGACGAGTCTCTCTGGACACGATACGTGTAGACAAAACCTTTACACCTGCCATCAGATCACACACTAAGCATCACAGGGCTCTCACATTGCCCTTTTTGATGAATTGCTTTTTTTATTTTTTAAACTTAAAACCACCAGAAACATCAGCTTTGATTTTCCTAATAAAAAAATATACATGCGCAAATTGAACGTTTTTAATATTGTTTTTAGATTGGGAACAGATAAACAAAAAAATGGAGTTAATAACTTACAGGACACAAAGGCAGAAAGCTCCAGGAAGTGTCTCACTGTCTCGAATCAGATAGCTGCCATCTTTCCCTTCTGCAGATAGACGCTTCTCACAAGTGTCTCGGCCGATGGCCCCGTGATACACAGACAGAGACTCCATCCTTCTGCTCGCAGCACGGCAAAAGCCTGTGAGGTTAGTCCTCCAGCAGGAAGTGATGACGGTGCACAGGAAGTCACACTCACTGCTAATAGCGCGAGTCTGGATTCATGAGCTATTAGTATCAAACACAGATGTCATTGCCTGTAACTGCTGTTAAAGTTGCCCCGGCCTGCGTTCTCAATTCATTTGGTGCCACTAGCTGCATTTAACTGTGCAGGGAACTGGGAAAACACTGCAGATCTGCAGGAAACCAGTTTAGCTGCCAGCAAAGTTGCTGGTCAAGTGCAAAATTAGTAAATAATTTGTAGCAATGTACAGTAATCGGTTTATTTAGCTTCCTTTACGTCGGAAAATAAGTAACACATTGTTTATAAATACATACAAGTATTTCACAACGCGAGATTTACTGTTGATGCGCACAATTTTCACTGATTATTAGATAAGATTAGATACTGTTGGATATGAACGCTCTTGTAAAACATTGCCACTATTCGCGTCATGGTCAGCGATTACATCACCTCATATCAGATGTCTGGCATTGACCAAGGATCGTTACTCCTCACTCACCTAGGATCTCTCTCTCTCATTGTCTCTCTCTCCACACGTGGTGCCTCTCTCAACCGAGTGAAATGCTCTATCTGTGTTTGCTATGTGCAATGCTTCTAGAAATGTACAGTAGTATGTCAGTAGTACTTTATATTCTATTAAGTGTTGCTTTCATATTTTTTTTCTTAAACGTTCTGCAGCACAAAGACAACTTGTCTCAGGAAAGTGAATTTCTTCAGAACCATGAAACACAAATGGTGCATGTTGCTTGCGTGAACAGAACTCCACTTATAAAAACGAACCTAAAAGTAACGGGCGGAACTGTGTGTGTGTGTGTGATGGGATAGCATAGAGATCCAGTGCAAACTGCAAACATCCCTTCAACCACAGACTTCCTGTGTCTCAGAATCCACGTCTTACTCACTGAACTGCTTTTCAAATGCAAACATAAGCCCAGTACTTTTATTTATTTAGAGCAGCCAATCGGTTGTAAACTCTTTCCACACTGAAAATAATTTTACAGGGGTTTTTTGTCAACACACAAACCCGGAGCAGTGGGCAGCCTAAAGCTGTGGCGATCACGAAGCAAGTGGGTCAGTGCCTTGCTCAATGTCACACAGTTGTAAGAACCTAATGGACAGGGATTGCAATGTCTGGGTGGCAGGTTCATCTCCTTACAGCTGGACCACATCTGCCACACGTGACCTGAAGAATATGGTCACATATGCCCTACCTATGACCTGATGCCACATGTGCATGACAAAG
This sequence comes from Paedocypris carbunculus, assembly GCA_028128575.1. Taxonomy (NCBI): domain Eukaryota; kingdom Metazoa; phylum Chordata; class Actinopteri; order Cypriniformes; genus Paedocypris; species Paedocypris carbunculus. Next base: position 17,000 of record SOMO01000014.1, on the reverse strand, counting down.
TGAAGAAAATGTAGAGGAGCTCTTATACAAACTATGTAAGCTAATGCTGTCTATGCAATCTAGCTAAAACAAGCTACTGCAAACTATGTAAACAACATCACCAAGTACCAATGAAAACTAGCAGTATGTGTGTGCAATCAAGTCATGAGAACATCTGCAGAGGTTTTATTGATATTTTTATCAAAATGTTGATTCACAAAAGATGATGAATCGTTCAGAATTGTTTCGTCTATACTATTTCTAAATTTTCAGTAAACGTAGGTACTTAATATTTGAACTGTACATGAAATAATAACAGTAAGAATTTTAACAAACAACAGGGTTTGTAACTTCTAGTAAAAAGATTCACAAAAAAGTAAAACAAACCAATTTAAATAGTTACGAAAAAAAATGAGTGTAATTTGTTCTTCCTTAACTTTTAATTTAATGTCTCTGTACTTTATAATTTAACTTCTCAGGTCATACTGAGAAATGCACAACAATACATTCTCAAGCAAAATGTGTGAAAGCCGTTGGTTTTCCTGTGGCTGAGTAAGGTTTGATTTTTGTTGTGTGCTGTGTAGAAGTATAATGGAAACCGGGGGGAATCTGAGAGCACAAGCAGATATAGAATGAATGTCCTCAGAGGTGAGGAAAGCTAGACTCAAGCAATGACTCAAGCTCAAGTTTTTCCTACTTTTGGGCCGGCAGGTTGTAACACTAAAATAAAGAACTGACTGTTACAGAGCAGCTCATCTTTTTGTGAAATATGCAAATAGTCTGTCCTGCACAGTCCTTGTAATGCAACATGGTGGTGATGTGGAAGAGGTTTTCTGGATTGGCATATAAGTGGCATTTGAACAGTTGAAATTCACAGAGGTTGATAACCAGTGTTCACATGGTCTCATTAAATTGAATAGAAAAATTGAGAATTTCTTGAAACTTAGATCAATCTGGTTTCTATAAAATACATCTCATTACTTTAGAGCTTGGTATATTGAAAGCTGGGGAATGAGGTGGAGGTGAGAGTTTCATGAGCAGCAACTTCAACAATTAAAAACAAGCCAAGTTACCGAAAATGAAAGCAAGCTCGAGGTTAGATATAACCATGTAATGTTCTTCTACATTACAGCAAAGTTCTTAGAAATTGTAATAACACTACTAGACTACCGTTAACTCTTTGGAAATACTGTAATATCATTATAAATTACTTTAACACTAGATCGCCACTGTACTTTTAAAGATGATCAAAAATACTTTTCTGGCTTTCGATAAGAACTGATCTAGACTACTCTGGTCTTGTAAAATATTGAAAAACGCTACTGTGCTTCTCATAATTCCAGTCACCATTTGCTCAGTGCTTTGTGCTAAAATGTTTCGTTTCTGGCAGAATTGTTCCCATTGGATTTTAAGCTTAGCATCATGCTGCAGTTGGGCCTGTCTCAGTGAAGTCCCAGTATATATGTATAATATTAATAATAATAAATAAATAATATACCACATTCACATTCAAAATTTTTCATATCAATATGAAGAACATGCTACTACAATTAATAAACTATACGAATATAAATTAATAATCAGAATGGTTACAGCCTCGTGAACTACACCTTAATGTGGTGTCTGAAGCTCACTTTGACTTTCATTAGAAAAACAGCTTTTCAGATCAATAAACTATTGTTTACAAAAGAAAAGTGTGTGTACATCCTCAATTATAGATTGTAGTCACATGACAGAGTTCAGCTGTAAAACAGAAGTCTGTCTGCATGAAAGTGTGTGTGTGTGTGTGTGTGTGTGTGTGTAAGTATGTATGTGTGCCGTTATGTTTATCAGCATATGTTTGTATTGTGCGTTTGTTTTGGCCATTTGGATGTTTTTTTCTGTCTGCGTGATAGCTCAGTTAGATAGAGAGAGTCTGACAGACTAATAAATCTGCACTTGAATTTGAATAAAAACAAGCCTAAAGTGTCTGAAACCTTGCACGCTTTATATGCACAATCATTGTTCGTTTCCTGTCGTGTAGTCCGGCTTATTTCCATGTTTTGTGCTGCTGTCAGTATCTCAGAAGCTGCTTTAATCATGAAACACTAACTCATACATTCCTTTTTCTGAGTTGAATTTATTGTCCCATTCTAAATTACAGAAAAAAAATCCTGACTGTATTTTTAGAAGCGTTGAAGATGAATAAATTGACAATCATCCCTGAAAAATGAAAGATGGTTAGAAACGGAGTGAGCTGGTGTGTGCTAAGCGTTAAGGTGTGAGGAATCAGTCCACAGGCACTACGTGATGTGCGAGGGTCCCGTGTCCTGACACTCCTGATTCCAGACCTTCTGTGTGTGAGGTAGAGAGTCCAACAGCTCCTGGAACACACCAGCGACATTTAACACTGTAAAACCATTACTATTACCAACATGCAACAATACACTGGAAAAAACAAAAATGCTTTTAGAAGTAAATCTGCTTTTTTGACATTTCATCTGAAAAAAGGAGTGTTTCAGTCTCTTCCAAGTTTAACGCTTGTGGTGAACAACAAAAACATCAATTTCTTTTAACTTTACACTAAAATATTTAAAACCAAGTTCTTGTTTTGAACATACATGCAACAATTACATTTATATTGATAATATTACAGTTTTTAGACAAGAACAGTTTGATTTAACAAAATGTACCAAACAAACCTATTTTTTTTTTTTTTTACAAATTGTCGCTATAAACAGTCGCTATTTTCCACATAGCGGCTTTGCGTTACTGCTAAACATGCACTTGAAATCAATATTACATACTCCTGAATCTTGCACTATTTCAACAGAAATAATACAGAGTTATTAACAAAGGATGCTTTTTTTTTTGTCTGAAAACGAATCTGATGTCGCCCCCTGTTGTTAGAACTGAACCACAATCAGAATAACTTTCTTGCAAATATCATGCAAACCCGTTAGCAGTTTGAATCATTGCTCCGCGTTCTACTGACTGACAGATGCAATGACCAATAAGAAGACACTTCCTTAAACGTAACAATGACCTTGTTTCACAAAAAACTGACACATTTGACTTAGGACTGACAGCTTATATTATTAAAGTTCAAAGTTTTAGAAAAATCTGCAAAGAAAAACCGGTATGTGCATGTGCTTTATTCAGTTTGTTTTAATCCTATTGGTTTGGTTCTTATTTAGATTTGGTTAAGTAAACTTCAAATCAATATCAAACATCTACTTAACCATAAACCTAAGTGTGGTCAAGGTCATGAGACTGACAACCCTGAAGAAGGCAACAGAAACTCACCAGCTGTTTCTTCTTGTCGTTGTTCTTCACGGCGATCAGCAGGTTCTTGGTAAAGTTCTCCAGCACTGAAAACCTCTGCTTCTGATTTTGAAGCTCCTTCTCCAGGAACTGCACTTCTTCATTCTGGAGAGGGAAAGCAGTTCTACTCTCTACTATGCATCAACATTTGCTGTGATGAAAAGTCAATGGGACTTTAGTGAGCATTTTTTTGAAATTTCCAGAATGTTAAAAAAAATACGATACATCATAAAATCCTTGTACCTTGAAAGTCTTTGTACTTAAAGCTGGATGTGTTTACATCACCTTGAACTCTAGGAGATTCTGAATGTGTTCCATTTCGGTGCTCAGCATGTCCTCATCATCATCATCATCCTCATCTTCCTCTTCACTCTGCTCTGTTTTCTAGAAGATTGAATGTCAAACAGCGGAAGGAAAACAACGTTCTGAAAGATTGGCAATATGCACTTACCACTAGCTTAGCTGGAGCTGAATGAGACTTCCCGTTCGGCATTGATTCACAGCATCCGTCTATAGGAAACAGAAGAACTGAAGTGGTGCTGAGGCGAGGCCTGATGATGAGAGTCAGGCCTGATGATGAGAGAAAGAAGCTGTACCGCTGGAGCTGGGGTCACGCTCGGCCCCTAGAGCAGTGATGGGACCTGCTTTAGGTGGCGGGATTTCAATGCCCATCAAGCGATACTTTCTCCTACGGTTACCAATCCACGTCTGTGAAGGTAAAGTGGCTATACTGTCATTTCATCCATATTACACGTAATACATATTGATAGAATACAACTCTCTCTTCCAGGATCTCGATCGTTTGTGCAGGTGCAAAAGTGAAAGTTGTAATTGTATTCTATCTAGTCTGCATCAAAATTGAGGCAAACAAGTGTACCGTGACTTGGAGAGTGCTTGAGAGGTGGTCATGGTACGCTTCTAAACCAACACTGGTTCGGTTCATTTATGACATGAACACATTAAAAACTTAACAATAGGAAACACATTATTATGTTAATACAACACACTGATAGGAAACATGTTCAACGACACGTGTGGCCAATAAGTGACATGAATGTTTATCATGTGGCTGATTTTTGATTGGACTCCGGACTGGTCCGGACCAGAGTAATCAGTCTGGTGTCACAGCAACCAAAACAGAAGAAAATTGCTTTTCTTGCATCCGGTCCAAACAAAATGAAACAAAACGCAGATGTGAAAGCAGCCAAGTATAAGCTAATAAAGACATAATAGCAGAGGCGTAAAGAGTGCAGACGAGTTGGCAGACAGTTGGCAGATACGTTGCAGACAGCGTACAACGTGCAATACGTTGGCAGACAGTTCAGAGTTATTGTTCCCCACACACTATGAACAATAACTCTGAACTGTCTGCCAACGTATTGCACTTGTCATATATGCACTTCTAATGCACTTTACAATACTTACCTCCTGGTTACGCTGGTTTTGCACTTTTGCACTTTGACTCAAATGTATTGTTGTATGTGCTCCAAACGTAATTTCGTTGTTTTCGTGTAAACAATGACAATAAAGACTACTACTACTACTACTACTACTACTACCCGAAAAGGTTAGAAAGTAGGAGGAATAGTCGTAAACTATCTACAAAATCTAAAAGAACAATTATTTTACTCAAACTGAATTTAGGCAAAAAAAATGTAGAAAGCAAGAAATGTAAAAAACAAGAAACTATTATTTATGAGGTAATTTTTCAAGTATAGAAATGAAATTGAACACTTCAATATTTCAAAATGGCAGAACAAAATAGCTTCATAAGTCAGTCCCTACAGGATTTGCGGGATTATTTTGTGATTACTGCGGCCTAAAATGCCAAATGTTGCAGGAGCTTTTTCAAAAAGTTGAGGAAAAGGTTTTTTTAGACAGATTTTTCTCAACAGAATAGGATTACCAATTATGTTAAAAGCGTTCTCTGCAAGTTTACTCCCCCAAAGCACAGGAATTCAAAGATTCCAGCAAAATTTTCATCTTATTTGCTTATCAGAATGAAGTGAATTTTTCTTTTTTCTTTCAGGTAAACGTTGCCTATGTATTTATCTCGCAGCTGGTGAAATCCAGGAATGGCTCCTCCATTCGTTACATCAAAAATAAATTTACTTAGCAGACAAAGAGTAAACAGAACACCATATTGGGGCTCTGCAATAAATCACATGCGATATTCATGCGTATCTCATCAGAAAAGCCGGTGTTCTATCATTTTTTGATACTTTTTTTCTAACTCGTGCTTCCTAATCGTTTTCATTTTTCCTAACTCGTGCTGTGTGCGTGCGCATTAAACAATCACGTCATTTTCTGTCTTCTTAGCGGTCCCGCCCATAAATATGTCCTACAGGAGTTAAAAAGTGTTACGATAACTTACATATTTGGCTAAGTATACATATTTGGTTAGAGTATAATCGACTTATCAAAGAAAAGTGTATATTCAGTATATCTGAAACTAATAATTAGTTTTATAGTGAAGTGTGTCATTACTTCAGTCTTGAAAAAACGCCCTGTTGGCATTATATACAGCATTGGGTGGTTGTAATGATTACGGCGATTGTAACAGAGCAGCAGGTACGGAAACCTTCGGGTGCGTGCGGTGAAACGAACCGCGGGTTTGAGATCACATGGTGTGTTCACGCGCTGAACCGCTCCGAGAGCATTTGAAAGAGTTAAACGAGGCAAAAGAGCCGAATCTATAAAAAGAGCAGGACTTCCCATCATTATAATGAAGACCTTCTGTGTGAAAACAATGCTGCGTGCTGTGACAGACCAAATACGGATTGGTCGAATTTGCGGTAAATTCGCTGTGATTGGATGAAATTACAAGGTCGCAAATAAACTGTGGAGTTTCGCTGAATTTGCGTGAATTAGCAAATTTCGCGAAATCGTGGAGGGACTGAAAAGTACTTTTTTTTATTTTTACAAAGTCCGTTTACTCAAGTATTTACACCACTGCAATTTAGACTCGTAAAACAGCCAAAGGTTCAGCATTCTGACTTTTATAAAGATTCTGGTGGTTTTAAACATGTTTCGAAAGAATTTAACTTTGTACCTAAAACAAGATTTTTGTAGAGCTTTTGGTTGATTTTGTTCTGTTATAGCACAGATTAGTAAAATAGCCATTAATACTCGTCACAATCCAACTAAAGAAATTCTCACCTTGATAATTTCGGGGTCGACGCTGAGCTCCAGTGCAGCAGCTGCAATCTTCTCTCGACAAACCGAACCCAAGCTGGTCATCCCGCTGTCCCAGCAGCGCTTGAGTGTGTACAGGTCTCTGTCGCTGAATTGAGTACGATCCTGCAGCTTTACAAAGACCACTTGTTCATGAAACACGCTCAGATGAATCAACACACTTCGCAAACTCACCGTTCTTTTCCGAGACTGACCCTGGAGCCATGGAGCCATCCCATGAGCCGACAGCTGATCACGGAGAGACATGCTTTCATACTGCTGCAATCGAAAACGAAAAAACACTGCATTTAGTTACATAACCGGCTAAACTAAAAGTAATGTCTGCATCACCATATTTCAGTCTGCTTAGCTACATGTTCGTGTATAAATAGAAACACAATTCCTCTGCTAAAATCACATGCAACACGTCAGCTATAAGCAACAATTTTATAAGCAAAAGTGGTAAAACTAAAAGTAAGGGGGTTGATTCCCGTAAATCATAATTTTGTGGAATTCCATGCAAGTCACTTTGAAAAAAATGTAAATATAGTTACTGTAATGAAAAAGCTGAATGAATAGTGACCTCTGGCATACCGTAAAGCAGGGGATTTTAGGAGAGGTGGCTAAGAGTGGTTGTGTAAAGCTGGCTGGGTCGGGTGAGATGCTGGTCTGGCAGCTTTTCTCTGGTTGAGCCCCTGATTGGCTCCTCCCATCTGATGCTGGGCTACCAATCAAAGAAGCAGACCAAGCTGCAGAGCTCCACCCACCGTCCTCGGTGTAAGTAGCTCCAAGCCTCATTCGCTCTCCTAAGTTGGCCAGTTCCTCCTCTCTGGAGTATTCATCTACGTCACCTGTGGCACTAGCGATGGAGATCTCTGAGGAATCGGCCTGCCTCTTCCTCCTCACCTCTTTGTCTCCGGTATGGAGGTGCCGTGATGCTGTTCCTGCTCCATCAGGATTAAACGCTTGAAGAATCTGAGTACCGCTGTCAACGGTGACTTTGGAAGGACTGTGATGTGGTGCCAGGGGTTTTGGGGGCCAAGTTCTGTATTGCTTTTCCCAGGGTGGAGAGAGTGTGGGGAGACAGTCTCTGGGGCTGAAGGGCTTTATGGAAGAAGAGCCATGAGCTTTGGTGGTGTGTTGTTCAGCAGTATCTGAGCGTTCTCGCGTGGACAGCTCGCTGTCAGCGGGAAGGGGTGGGAATGATATCGTCCCTGTCCTGGCATGAGCAGAGGAGTCCAAGCAGTTAGCACCACGCGATAAAGAGTAAATGCCTGTCAAAACCAGGTCGCTGTTACCGCTGAGGGGAGAGGAAGATGATGGTGAGGAGGAAGAGGAGGAGGCCTGTGGAGGGAGATGATGAGGCAGTGAGGGGTGAACGCTCCGCATGGCTGTCATCTCTGCGGTCAGCAGTGACCCAGACTGAGCATGACCACTGGACGCAATGCCGTTCTGATCTGCCTTAGACGCCAGCTTCCTCCTCTTGTTTCCTACCCATGTCTAAACAGGGACGCAAAGGAAAGGTAAAGGAAAGTACACTTTACAATGATGTACAGGAAAAATAATGCAGCATCTCATTTATTTCCAGTCAGGAGAAAAAAAAGTGAGACAGGGACAAGCTTACCGACCGATATTCTCTTGAATTGATGCTTCAATACTTAATGGTCAGTAATTTCTTAAGTATTAATCTGTGCCACTACTATCATAACCATGCATTCTCATACAAATTCCTTATCGATTTGACTGATATTCGTAATATCTACATTTGCAATCACATGTTAATAAATTGTATTACTGTATGATTTTAAATTTATATATATATTTTTTTACTTTACATTTATTTAAAATTTGCTGGCTCAGAACACACAAAATAATCCCAGGATTGAACCTTTAAATATTCTAACCTAAAGAATTGTTTTCTGTTTTTAAACCTACATACCACCAAGTATACACAGTGCTGCAGCTATATTTGACCACATATTAGCGTTGGAAATTGTCGTTTCAAAGAAGACTGTGAGCCTGTTTTTCGCTTCTGTCTTTGCAGAACTTTCTAGCCATTGTAAATTGTAAGTTTTCCTCATTGAACATGTGCCTCTCTTCAACAAGTCTTTTATAACAGAGATAATACAAAACAATTGGTTGCATTTAAAGTAATCTCTAGTACGAGGCGGAAACCATTACAGTCATTTAGCGTCATGTCATTACCATTTTTACAAATCAACAACTTCCTGCTTGCTTTGGGAATCGAACCCATGACCTGGTATTCCAAACACTAGCGCTCGACAAACTGAAAGCTTTAAGAGCTAATTGAACACTTGTCTAACGGTCCAGTATACTGTACATTAGGAGCCACAATACTGCAGGTATGGGGGAAAAAAAAGAATGGCACTGCTTTAAAGTTTTTGTAAACATTTTGAACTTTATTAAAAAAAATGTTCAGTTAAGTATTATTTTAAACTACTGCAACTTTCGTTGAGCGTGTGAGTAAGAACACAATTTTTTGAAAGATTTAATGATAAGGCTTTTTTCAAGATAGACACACACACACACACACACACACACACACACACACACACACACACACACACATCCAGGTTTTGTGTTTAAGGTTGTGAGTAGTCTTACTCTGACAACACTGAAGTCCAGCTTAGTCTCCTGAGCACACTGCAGAATGAGCTGGAAGCAGCTCTTGCTCTGGTTGGTCATGCCAATGTGGTAATACCGCTCCAGGATTCGCTGCTGCTCGGCCGAGAACACAGATCGCAGGTTCATCTGTGACACAAACACAACACCACTGTTTGACCTTCAACTTCACAGAATCAAAAAGGAGATTCCAGCAGCTAAAGGCCAAAGTAATTGGGTGATTCTACAGGAACAGACTAGTCACACAAAATTCATTCAGTTGGTTAAAGGATCTTGAACTTTCACTTTAGAACAATTTTCCTCAGTTCCATCCTGTTAACTTTCACAAGTTTCATGCGGCTCACATGTTTTGGACAAGAAGATCTGCATAGATGTTCTATGAGGACTTACGGTGTGAATGCTTCTCTTTTCCAGCCATTTTTCCATTCCTCTGCTGGATGTGGTGAGGCTGCTGGATCTGATTCGTACATTCAGTTCACTACACCAATCTGTTACAAGACACAGTAGGGTGACGTCGTAGTTCTCAAGAGTCATGTCACATTCGCACATCAGATTCTCGCCAGAAGAGCTAGACACGCTGCAGCGTCCCAAATCTCACCCATCTCTCTCTCTCTCTCTCTCACACACACACACGCACACTCGTGCACGCGCGCGCACGCACACACCTAAATAACATTCGCGCTCGTGCATGGTATCACGGCGACAAGTGTGAGACGTAATGCGCGTGATGAGTCGCTCGAGTCCCTCGTCTGAGTCGCTGTAGTTCTCGAGGACGTCTAGAAATGGACGCGCAAAGAAAACAAGGGACACACGGGACGAGGGGGCCCTACCCGAGCCACATTAGAGCGCTGAACTTTTGATTTCGAATCAGTCCTGGCGGCGTTAGAAACGAGCAAAAACGCGCGGATTCACACGCGTGTCGGCGGCAAATCAAAAGCTTTAAGTACCTCACAACGACGTTTTACGCAATCCACGGAATCAGCCGAAATCTGCGCCAATCCCCCGCGAGACAATGGAATCAAGCCTCCTATCATCAATTGCAATCATGATCGTGACGTCATGCATGACAGGAGCCAATGAATGTGCACCGTCGTCGTCAGGACACGTCAGCCCTGCCCACCGGTAGTCTTGTTAACGGAGCGTGGCGGCGGCGGCGGCGGCTGGTGTGTCAGCGAGATCCGCGTGCGAAAGCGACAGCGTCTGCGGGGTCTGCTATTTACATTGCAGTTGAGCAGTGACATTGGTTCCTAAATTGGTACTTGTTGCACTGAGGTAAAGCGTGTTTGTAGACAAGTCATCAAGACAAGCACATCGTGTTAAGGACGCGCGTGCGTTTGTTTTCAATTCCGAGATACAGACAGTTGTGCGACTGCGACTGCGCGACAATGAGCCAGAAGCTGCAGTGACGCCCCTCGTGGCAAGCCCCAAAAATAAACGCTAAGAAGCATTGTATGGCAGGAGTAAAACGATTATTTTCTAATTATGTTATAAAATTAAAAAAATAATCTTTAGGTTAGGTGTGTGTTGTAGTAAAAGAAAAAAACAAAACAAATTTTAATAATGCCGTGTGGCAATCCCCAAAAATAAATGATGAAAAATTATAGTATGGCAAGGTCAACACGATTCTGTACAAACTTTTCATACACATTACAGTATAGTATATTGTTCCATTATCTTTTATACATACAATGGAAGAAGAAAAATAGGCTTTTGTTTTCTATTCTAGTAAAAAGAAAACGATTCAATAAGAAAAAGCATGATTAAAATAGAATAGATCTTACTGGCACTGAGTAACACTGTATACAAATATATTGGATAAGCTCTCACTGCAAGACAAAAATGAAAAAAAAAAATGTAAGAGAAAACAAAAATAACAGAGGGCAATAGCAGAAACAGACACAAAGGTGACAAAACAGAAGATAAGATAATTTTTATTGTCATTGCACAATGGTGCAATGGAATTTAAGGTGCGGTTACAAGAGATACGAACAACACAATAGTCAGTGCAAAAAGCAATAAACAATGTAATAATGTACATGTAAACAAATGTAACAAACAAATATAATAAACAAAAAAATGTACTGTAATTATTTAAAAAAAGGAGGGGGACATATACATACTTATACACACGCAACATTCACAACATTTAAGGAAAACAATGTTGTAAAGTTAATAACTGAGGTGATGAAAGCTGAAGTGATGAAAAACTGATGGTGATTAGAGAATCAAACAAAAAAACAGTTGCAATATTTACTTAAAAAGTTACCTCTGTTTGTAAAATCGAAAGCCGAGGTTAACCATTACTTACCCTCAAACATACCTGCAAAAGGCACATGACCTGGGTTTTGGAATAACACCCTGACACTATTGTCAACTTTCCTGCTCAAACCCGCATTGCTGGTTCCATCTCTACTTCTTTGGAAGATTTGGGACACAGAATTCGTCAGTGTGATGAATGTCCTTTATTGGAGTATCTGCTGAATCTGGTTTTAACCACAGCATGGCTAATAGCTTTGAATGTGCCATTAAAATGAAAGCATTATAAATGTGGGGAAAAAAAAAATTCACATTACATATAGATTAATATAAAAACCTGAAAAATAAACCAGTGTAGTAGCATCAGTGTAGCACCAGTTCGACACATCTGTCGCACAGCTGTCACAGTGTGAATTCTGGAACACCTCAGGTTCTGAAGATGTATCCAGGAAAGTAGATGCTGCTTCACAACACTGATCATGCACCATAGCTTAATTTTGAAATATTACGTAATTAAAAAGATCTGTGAAATGAAGCGCTCATTTTAGATTTGTTGTGATTTGCAGCATATTAATATTTCTATGCATTTCTATTCCTTTTTTGATTCTGTGACATGTCGTTCTTTGCAGAAACTATAAAATACTGTTTCTATTTGTCATTTCAGTCATGGGGAATTTTTAAACATAAAGCACCTAAGGTCTCAGCAGTAAATACAGTTTTCTGTCATGTGTCATTTTCAGATAATCCGGGTTGCGACAGGAAATGTGGGGTTAAGAAACCAGCTAGAAAAAGCAGAAGCGAAGGTTAACATGGCATTTGATTCTTCTACAGGAAATGCCAGAAATGAAACCTTAAGAGCACTTTTACACACATCCCCAAAGCAGATTTCAGAATTTGCAGTTAGTGGACCGTGGGAATTGAAAATATATCAACAATGATCAATAGTAGATAATTGTTAGTGTGTTGCATTGTGTTTAAAATGTGACACGCTTTTCACGCGCTTGACACGCTGGAAGTATGACACGCTCACTCTTTCATCTCGACTGTAATTCAGCAAGGTTAGTGATTACATTTCTGTATGTACTGTATGAATTAGTTTGAGTGTATGTACTGTGTGTCACGATATGTATGAAGATGTTATGAGTTTGGAAGTTGAAAAAGATGAATGAAATAGGAAAATGAGCAGTCTTACAATTATTACCCAACACATGTAAATCCATAAAGATATGGTGTCTGTGTTTATCAGTAACGATTTCCCGTTTAATTGTTCACACAGGCTTAGCTATGTCAGAAGACTGGATCAAGCTTCATTTCATCCTCCAGCATCATGACAGTTAATTCACAGCAAACGTGCTGAAGTTCAGGAACAAAACGGAAATGGCTGTACGCAACATCTCTTGGAATAATACTTTTCAGGAATACCAGCATAAAACATATGCCGTTTTCTACACAATCATTTTCATTCCTGGCCTTATTAGCAATGTTCTTGCGCTGTGGATTTTAATCGCATACACAAAGGAGACAAAGAAAGCTGTTGTCTTCATGATCAATCTGGCCACAGCAGATCTTTTCCAGGTTCTTTCGCTCCCGCTGCGCATCTACTACTATCTGAACAAGTCTTGGCCGTTTGGTCAGGCCGCCTGCATTATCTGCTTCTACTGGAAGTATGTCAACATGTACGCGAGCATCGTCTTCCTGGTCTGCATCAGTGTGAGAAGGTGCTGGCTTATCACCCATCCTCTTCACTGCTCCAGCTTAAGGAGAAGGCAGGACCGTCACCTGTGTCTGTGTCTGTGGCTGGTTGTGTGTGTGGGATGTCTTCCCTTCCCACTGCTGAGAAGCAACCCTGTCTATCCTCATCACTGCTTCTCAGAGCTTCCCATGAAGCAGCTGGGAGTAACGACAGGACTCGTTCTTCTCGCCTTTGCGGAAGCAGCCGGATTCCTGGTTCCGCTGGTGGTGATGATCACCTGCACATGTTTGACTGCAGCAAGCCTTTGTAAGAAGAGCAGTGTTCCGCAGGATGCGGGCGAGAAGCGCAAGGCTCTTAAGATGGTGCTGAGTTGTTCTGGTGTGTTCTTCCTGTGTTTTGCACCGTATCACATCACATTTCCTTTGGATTTCCTGGCCAAAACCAACGTTTCGATGAGGAGTGAGATTCTTCACGCTCACTGCATCACCTTGTGTCTCGCCAGTCTGAATAGTTGTCTGGACCCAGTGATGTATTACTTCACCACCACGGAGTTTAGGCGACGTCTGTCTAGGCCCGAGCTGCAGGAGAGTGTCCAGCGCAAGACAGCATCTAAAAAGCCACAACCTTCCTGTTAAGACCTCAACTGATGGTCACAGGATGGAGGAAAACTCAATTTCTCTCCAGAATTAGAATTCAGATGCCCCAACCTTCGCAATAAATACTATACATTTTTAGGCTGAATCGAAATGAATAATTACACAAAAGTTTATTTTAATTCTCAGTGTAACTATAGGAACATTAAGGAGATTCTCTGTGGATTCCAGTCACTTGTTGAAGTGACCTTCCGGTTTTCTCAGGTCAGCTCACCAGTTCTGATGGTACAGTACCAAACCAATTTTTGCCATTACCGGACCTAATTTATGGAATGACCTACCACTGCATATTATATTCATTCCCACTTGAAGATTTGTGTTTGTTTTTCTGAATTTCAACTCTGCATGAGACATTGTTCCACTGTTTTATATTTTTATTTATTGATGTTTTAATTTATTGTGTCAAGACTTGTTTTAAATGCTTGTTTTTGGTCCCACTATGAACAGCATTTTCATGACAACAAATGGACAACATGTACAAATTGTTGTACGTATATGGCAAATATTTGGTTTACAATGGCTCTATAAATACAGTTGAGTTCCTGGTAAGAGAAGAGACTGGTACTCTGTCCAGGCCCAGGCTTTTGTTTTTTTGTTTGGCTTTTGTGTTTTGCTCGTACTGTGTTTGATTTCCCACGTCTTCTTGATGTGATCTTATTTATCCTTATGTATCCTAATTATTAGTTCACCTTTTTTGACCGTTAATTCCTCCCCGGCGCCGCACATTGTGGCTGCGTGCTCCTCTGAGTTTGTGTGTGATTGGATGTGTCAAATGGAGAGAAAAAATGTCTCCACTGAGGGACTAATAAAGGTGCAAATATTATTATTATTATCATCTTCTCAAGAGTTTTAATTAAATTAATTTGTGTTTTTGTGTTTATTTGTGGAACTAAATGTGATATCAAGAAACCGAAATTAACAGAATTAGCCTCCTGGAATGATATCTAATCATGTCATCCAGTCTCTCTCTCTCTCTCTCTCTCTCTCTCTCTCTCTCTCTCTCTCTCTAATATGTCCCAAGTCATTCGTTTTTGTGTATTTGAATGCTATTGGGAAGTTGTCAGTGTCCGATCTTAGTGTAATGTGCCTTTTTGCCTCTAGAGGTCACTTGTTCTTTTGTTCTTCTGTCACATCGTTTAGTTCCAATGTGAGATACTGTATTAAGATTGTGTATTTCCTTTGTTTTCTGTTTGCTTTTTGCAAGTTTTCAGGTGACAATGCTGTGTCTTCTTTGGTGAATAACTTCTTTTTGAAGATTGATAACGTCTTCTGAAGATTTATTAAAGACAACAACCCTTTTGGAAACAGTGCGTCATTAGCATTGAGCTGTTAAGAAGGTTATTCATGAATCATTTCCTTGACAATATCCAGACATTCATAAATCTCTGACGTTCCTCATTATCTCTTTGATGGGCATTTTGTATGCTTCAGCAGTTAGTAAGAGACTCAAGTCATTACTTTCACTCTATGATCGAGACTTTGAGATTTCACATTTTTATTTTAATAAGTTACAGTTTCAGCAATAATTCTGTCCTCCTGCTGAACCATGACCGTGACATCAGGGTTAACTCTGTCTAACTCGGGCTGTGGAAATTGTGCTAATGCAATGACAAATTATTTATCCATATGCAAGGCGTGACTCATGCACTGCTTGGAATGTGATGAAGGAAACTGAGTGGATGCTGGTTCACTATCGTAATTTCCTAGTTTAACCATCATAATTTTTGGAAAACTTTGCACACTGTTAATGAACATGTTTTTCCTATTTAGTTTTTTTTATACCAGACACATTTTTACAGATTATATCTTGTACTGTCAAATTTTATTAGTTTTTATAGTTTTAAATGCGCCTTACGATCTGAAAATTATGGTCGGTCAAAACTATCAAGAAGACTACAAAGTACAAAGTACAAATGCTTTTCAAAAATGTGTCAAACTCAAGGCCCGGGGGCCAGACGTGGCCCGCCATGATATTTTATGTGGCCACCCAGCAAACACAGTCATGTGGGCCCCACATGGGTTTTCAGATGGGCTACATGGGTACAGAGTGGGCATGGGCTCTAAATGGGCATCTTAACTGGGCCCCACTTGGGTAACCCACGTAAGACCCACATGGGTGAACCCAGGTGGGCAACTTAACTGGGCCCCAGCTGGGCAACCCATGTAAGACCCATATGGGTGAGCCTAGATGGGCATCTTATTTGGGACCNACCGTTTGGGACCACACTAGTTCACAATCTGAGCCACAGTTTATTCTGAAATTAAAAAAAATATTAGACTTTATACTTGATTTTTTTTTTTTTTTTCTTCAGTAAAACAAAACAATTCTCAACCTATTATGTGATTAAAACGCATCTGGAACAGAATTTAGCTTTTGTATTTGGTTTACAGCTTCGTTGTTCATGTAGATGTGTTGTCGGTATCAGCAGCTGACTGTGTTGTTGTGTTCAGATGGCGTCTGAGAGGGAAGGATCCACTTCAGAATCCTCAGAGAAGAAGGACGGTCAACAGTGAAGTTCTGTGCACATCATTCCACTGATGCTCGTCTGTGTTGTATAGTTTGTGATTGTGATGCTTGTCTGAGCTGATTCGTTCTGAAGCGTATCCGATAAAACCCCCGTTCCATTACTAAACGGGTAGTTAAGTGACTTCTATGGAAATGGTTTTTCATTTTTGCGTTTTTTAGAATTACACATTTTTGTGAATTTGTTTCAGGGTGAAGAGGCATCGTCTTTTACATTACGAATGTTTTTTTTTTTTTTTGTTTCGTTTTTTTGAAGTTATGTCCGTCAGTCGACCACATTATGTATAAAAGAAATCGCAGCAACAACTTTGTCACTTATATTACAATTATGGTGTTTCGAGCTGTGGCTTTACCCAGCAGGAGTTTGTAAAGATGCTGATGGTTTTGAGACGCCCGATTATGACATGTAATTTTAACATTAATTAAAAAATAATAAATTAACTTTGNGTTTGTTTCGTTTTTTTGAAGTTATGTCTGTCAGTCGACCACATTATGTATAAAAGAAATCGCAGCAACAACTTTGTCACTTATATTACAATTATGGTGTTTCGAGCTGTGGCTTTACCCAGCAGGAGTTTGTAAAGATGCTGATGGTTTTGAGACGCCCGATTATGACATGTAATTTTAACATTAATTAAAAAATAATAAATTAACTTTGTGGATTTTTATACATTTTTAAATATACTGAGTGTAAAGTCTATGTATGTATGGTGTGGTCTGAGGTGATTGCAATCAGTGCTGATATGTTCAAACCATGTGAGAGGATCAATACCTG
>SOMO01000013.1:1265292-1292308 GCA_028128575.1 Paedocypris carbunculus | reverse complement strand
TTTACTTGTATTTTATTTTTAGTTATGCCTGAGACACCAAGAAACCTCAGTTGACTAGTGTAATTCGTGTCACCACCAAGCGAAAAATCCAAATCAAGATGCTCATAAACTGAAAAAAATCTTTCCATCACTCACAATGCGTTCCTCTCACCAATAACTATATGTTGAACATGAAGGTTTTGGAATGATGTATTGAAACCATAGTTTGCAAAGATTTATAAAATCTGATGAATAGCAATAACAATTCAAGTCCATTTAAAAAAAAGTGTTTTTTTTTTTTATTAGTCCGTTTTTTCTATCGCAACGATAGATTTAGACTCATGCTTTGCTGCACTATGTCTCTCTCTCATGCCATGGCTACTTTTAAAAGATATACGATATTAAAAATGGAAGATGCATCTTTAGGTTACCCATTGTGTCTAATTTCTTGATTTACGTAAAGTTGTAATACAAAGTATAAAATATCGACACCGTCTGGACAGTAGAAAATACTTTGATTTGAATATTAACTCATAGGCCTCACCCCTGCCAGAGGGCAGCTCAAGCCAAGGGGGTCTCACCCAAGGACACTCAGTAGTCAAACCAGCCTTAGGGAAATTCGAACCTGCAACCTCTTGGACACAAGTTGCCACAAGTCGTATCAGTGTTAGTCCCGTCTTGTCGGTGTATTTATTTGTACCTCCCCTCCTCCTCAAATCTAATTGTGACCAAACATTTTTGTGAAATATTATATTTTTGAAAGACAGAAATGAGAAATTTATTATAAAACAAAACAAAAAAAAAACAATCCAGTTTTAATTGACAATACAATTACTCATTTAAGGACAGTAAAGCGGTAATGAGGACAGTAACAAGATCTGTGCATTAATCCAAACTGAAATTTAAAGCTTCAAAACTGAAATTGTAGTGGCGTTATCAATGAATCACTCGAGTCAGTGGGTACTTTGGGGCATTTCTGCAGTTACGCCATGGTCAAAGTCAACATGCGTCTTCAGTAACGTTGAACTTTGATCTGATTGTTACAATCAAGGCTTAGCTGCAAGAAGCTGCTGCTGCGAGTCGGGAATAGAGGCCTGCAAGAAAAAAATGAGAAAATTTTACAATTACAGAAAATAATATCTAAATCTAAAACAGGAGTGGTAATGAGTGCACATAATTACATGTGGCGGTTTTTCTGTTGGGCTTCAAGCCAGCGTTTGTTTGCATCGATTAAGTCCTGGAGTCGCTGACCATTATTTGCTGATGGACTCAGACTTGATGGGCTAAACCAAAAAACAAGTTACTACAAGCTTGTGACAAAGAGGCTGTTAATTTCTATTATTTATGCATCTTTACCATGATGATTTGTATCCTGAGTAGGAAAGTCGAGTTTCACTGGTTTCTGGAAACACAAAGAATCAGGAATATGATGATGTTGATGATGTGTGTTTAGGCATTTAGGTCATCCCAAAGTGGGACCCTAAGGGTGGGGACCTTTGTCTGGGACCTATAACTTTGATGGACTGTTTGAGGGTCAACATGGGATTCTAAGGGGGTAGGGAACATAGTTTGTATGCAGGTCAATGGTGTGACCCCACTATGATACGAATGCAAGTGCGTGTGTGTGTCACACCTGATTTCAGGTTGGACTGGTGATTCTGCAGCAGGTCAGCAGATCTATATGTCAATCCGTTAGACAGCGTGGAAGGAGATGTAGCAGGCCAAAGCCCAGAGTATGTAGAAGAAGGTGGCAAAAGACGGCTGTTCAGAGAGTCCAAAGTGCCCAGGACAGAGTTCACCTGACCCGAGATCAGCCTTAGATAGTCGGCCAACTGATGAACCTTCACTGAAATTTGTAAAAACAATTTAATGAGCATAGCTTGGCAAAACATAGGAGTCATTCTAGTATTCATTCTAGGATTCATGTTTCCAAGACAAAAAATAGCATGCAAGGTAGTGGTTCTCATTATTTAAAAACTAATACTTTGAACAACCATAATACAATATCACAAAAATGTGAGTTTTGAGGTTGTTTGAGCGTCAACAATTTTTGGAATCATATCAGAAAAACGCTCTAAATACTGGTTTGAGACTCGTTCTCAGTATACTTTACTGTGCAATTCAACTAACCACAATGGGCATTCCAGTCACTGTCTCTTTGGCACGATGAAAGGTATGCTGATTTGGCTATGCTGATTTGGCTATGCTGATGAGGGGCTTAGGTTTTGTTTAAAGTTTTTGCACGTGTCATGTCAATGTTTGCTCCCTTCTAGTTACATATGTGCACTTATTGACAATCTCCCTCACTTCACATTTATAGTTTGATTAATTATTAGTGAATTCTGTTCATGTGCTCCTCTTAGTAACTGTTCATTTGGTCGTTATTTAAACCCTTGCATGTATGAGATACAAATATACCAGCACCCCTTAGCTTTGACAATCACTATGATACTACATCTATACTACACAGTGTCTGTGCGTATCACCTGTTCCTTCTGGGCTGTACATGCTACTTATCTCAGACTCAGTCACGTCAAAAGTCACCTTTCGATCGGCTGATCTCTCCGATACCTGACAAACACAAACATCATTTCCCAAACATGTACAGTTAATTAAGCTGTCAGCTTTGTACCTCATCCATAACTGAAGCTTCCTGCTGCAGAAGCCTCTCTTCTTTCATCAATGTCTCACCCTTCCGAAGCATCTCTGTCAGATTTGCAAGGTTCCCAGCATCCTGTACACACAAAATTAATCAAAACTACAGTACACCAAAACTAGAACGCACACTTATATACACACTTGTTGGAGGATGGGGTTGGTTAAGCCATCATGGCCCATCCTGAGTGCTGCCTGTCTGTTGGACACTTGAGCACCGTGCTGCCGCAGGAAGTGACGCGCTCTGAAAAGAGATGAACTCTCCTCCCACACTAACCGTCTCACACTGTAATGTACAGAGGATTCAACACGAGCAACGATTTTAGCAAATACAAGAGCTCCAAAGGTCTGTACATCACACACTCACTCGACGCCACTGTTATCACTCCCGTTTGATTGTGTAGCAGGTTCTAGATCCTCCAAATGCAAGTAACCCTGCCTCTTCTGTTTGTGTGCTGCCGTGTCCTGCTGCCCGTTGTCTGTCTGGAACATTGCAATGTTCCTATGCTCAAGTTCACTGAGACAGAGAAACTGAGGTAAGGATCTAAACTCATGGATCAACTGGTAAATTTAGGCCATGACTGTCACCTGACTCGAGCGGTGAGCTGGTCACATGACTCCTGAAGCAACTTGACTTTGCTTTCTAATTCTTGTCTCTCCTCCATCATTTTATAGATCTGAGCTGTCTGCTTCTCTTTCTCCTCTGTCTCTCGCTGGAGATTATTTCGGGTGCTTTGGAGCTCCTTAAGGAGCATTTCCCGTTCGTTCAATAGCTGTGGAAAAGACTGAAGAGAAACACCAAGCAGAAATAGATGAAAACATCTTGACACTGGCTCACATACAAGAGCAATGACACACAAACACACACGCACAAGCACGCACAAACACACACCTCCATTTGATTCTCAAGGTCATTCTCTTCCCCATACAACTGCTGTTTTCTCTTCCTCAAATTGATTATCTGTGGATGAAGGAAACCACTGGATCAATGTGCTCAAAACACAAGCAATTCCTGAGCTTCTACCTTCAGCTGCAGATCAGATTCACATTCTTCAACTTCTTTAGTTTTGATTTTTAACTTCTCCATTTGTTCATGATACTCGGAACCCTGTGTGAACATACATCATAAACAGTCAACAACATTGACTGATTAGTGGAGGTGTGTTTGTGTGTGACACCCGCTGACCTGCTGTGAGTGTGTGTTACGAATCTGCTGTAGTTGTGTGTCCAGCACACTCTGGAGTTTCTGCCGTTGTGTTGTGTGTTTAGAGATGAGAGCCTCTCTCTCCTCCTGAAATGATTTCAGGAGATGCTCACGCTCCTGTCTCTCCTACACACACAGATGTTATTATAGACAAAATCATGGTATGTTGGGGCACTCAGTAAAAACATCACATCCACAAGTCATCTAATTGCAGTTTCTGAGCATAAGGACGTGCCATTTATAAGTCATTTCTGTACCTGCTCCATGTGCATCTCTCTGATGTTTTGCAGCTCAAATTGATGATGCTCTTTCAGCTGCTCTAATTCTTGCTTATGTTCTCTCTCAACTTCCTCCCGGACATCGTGAAGCACATCTGTGACCTAGCAAACACAGACATTTACATGTGTGATCGTGTGTGTGTGTGTGTGTGTGTGTGTGTGTGTGTGTGTGTACCTCTCTCTGAAATTCTTCTAAATGTTTTCCTGGCCTTAATTTTCTCAAGTTCTCCTGACTGTTGCTCAGGTCATTCTGATAAACAAAAACACTATAGAACCCATACATTCCATCTACCTATTTTAAACACACTTACCTCGTTCAAGTGCTCTTTTCTCATGGACTGTAATATTTTTGTCTCTAATGCCAAATCCTTCCTCAGAAGATCCAGACTGGGCCTCTCTTCCGTCTCCGCATTCTTTTGCACAACTTCCAGCTGCCCATGCTTCCCCTCTTCTTGTCGCTTCTTAAAAACTCTGAAATGATTTTTATCTTCAATTTCTCCTTTACTGAAATGCCTACCTTTACCAGAGCATATCGGTCTTACTCTGCACTTTCGTCCTTAATGGTCCTTTCCTTCTCAAACATCATCTCTCTCTCTTCCTCTGAGCTCTTCTCCTCGTCATCTCGCTTCCTGGTGTCATCCTCCTCAGTTATGCCTTTCTGCTTTTCAGGTTCAGGCTCGGGTGAGATGTCGTAAGCAGATGGAGTGTGTAACCCAAGTACAGCTCTGAAAGGAAAAAAGTAAAGACATTTATAAAACGGGTCATGAGACGCTCGTGATGGTCGAAGAGTATCAGGACCTGTTTCCAGTGTCAGGAATCTGGAAATCAGTGCTTGCCATCTCTCCTTTAGCCACTTCCTGCTCAACCTGACAATCACATGAAGAGAAACAGTCTGTGTTGGATTATATAAGCTATCTTTGTAACGATTCACCGATTTATGGACTGTTTAGGAAAGACAACTACTAAATGACCACAATAATATTAAATGCCAATTGCGATGCTGACATACATTGGTAATATTGCTACACACAATTGGAAAAAACTAAAATACATTGATAGAGAGAATTTTGAGACTACACAAACACATTGACTTGAGGCTTTGATGGACCTACCTGACTGGGTACAAGATGTGACTTGGATATGGACATCCTGACATCGATGATTCTTGGGTTTTGGAAGCTCTCCATCTCTTTACCATCTTCTGTGAGATGATTATCACTCTTTACTTCCTTTTCATCCTCGGAGGACATGGCGTATTCCCTGTGCTCCCTTTCCCGCTTTTCTGAAGTGTCAGGTGTTCTGTTCCCCCTGTCCTTCTCATCCCTGTCTGCAAACTCATCCCTCATACTGGAGACACTTTTTGCTGTTTCGCTAAGGACACTTCTCACATCTTCATGTCCTGTCTCGTCTTTCTCCGTCTCTTTACTTTTTACTTTTTTGTCTGAAAATGTATCCTCTAATTCGTCCTGGTCTTTGGGGTCATTTACATCCTCCACATTCGATCGGCCACTGGACACTTCAGCATCTGGAGTCAAAGGACAAGAAGGGCTGCTCTGCTCTCTGCCCCATTTCTCAGAAGTAGTCAGGAGTGGGCCATGCAAAGATTCCTTACAAGAGGGTAAATAAAGCAAACGTTTGGTTTGAATGTGTGTGTATAATGGACGACTGAACTGTTACAGTAAAAGCCAAGAATTGGTACCGGTGTCAGGAGTTTTGGACTATGGCCTCTCGATAAAGCCAAATTTTGCAATTCAGGATCCGTTCTATCCTCTGGAGGAACAGTCCCACTAACCTCACTTTCCTGCAACAAACATTGTCAAGAAGAAGAAGCAGCAGCGTGTCATTTACACCGTCAGACTAATCAGACATTCTCGATGTGCCTTTAATATCACCATTATGTTTACCTCATAGTGCAATCCTCCTTCAAGGGCATCCAAACCCAAAATCAGGTTTTTTAGCTGGCCGGTGGAGTTCTGTGGCCTCTAAAATGCACAAGGTAGGGATCAGGACCATGGCCATAAGAGGTTGTCTGTGTGTAAAGTTACCTCTTCTTCTAAGATCTCTCCATCATTCTCCATCTTGTATCTAAGGCTCTCGACAGAAGCACATGGGATGTCATCCTGACACAAATCAGCATTTAAAACCAAGCGCAAAAACCAAGAATCTATCAACTTATAAATTATCCCTTAAAGTTCGTTGCAGTGATCAAATGTGCAAATGTGTTTTTTGAACATGGTATGAGTTTGTTTTCATTAACTGTATATGTAAAATATTAGTCAGAAGAGTTGCTAGGCTACGCACTGTTCCAAACAATAACTAAAAACCCGAGATGTCCAAACCATGGTCCATGGGCTCTGAAAGGTGTTACATGCTTGTAAAGGACTTTGCTGTTTTTGAAGCGATATATTCTTTAAGTTCCCTAAAGGTCAGTCTGACTGAACACAACCACGCTGTTTGCGAGATGTGTTTCTGAACAAACTTTCACCATGATGAAGAGAGCAAATTGGGCTCTTCACACTACAGACCATCATTGTCATTTAATGTTAAGAATCAATAAAAAATCTGAATTCCGGCCCAGAAGGTTCTACATGTGTCTATGAGCAAGACACAGGCCCTGCTCCAGGTGTGTGTGTAACTTCACTAGATAGATTAAAGGTAGAGCACAATTTCAGTATGGTCATATTGTAATGGTCATTCATGGACAAGAAGTTTGACCCCAGTATAAAGATAGGTTGTGCACCATGGTTTTTTAATATAATGTTATTTAACTCAACCTTCTTCACTTTGTGTTTTACCTCTTTAGAGATTCGAAGTGGCTGGAGTTTAGGCAAGCCTGGACCACTTCTGAGTGGAGCCAAACATCCATCAGCTAAACCACGGAGAGGAGGCAGGGGGTTCAACACCTAAAACAGAAGAATTACAGTCAACCACTGGTGGTCATGACCAGTACCATTCCTCTATGGCTGACCGCTGAAGCTTTGGAAGCCTGCAAGTCCTTCTTTTTATTTTTCGCTTGCTTCTTTTTCTTCTTCTCTGAGTTCTTCTTGGACATAGATGTTTTGCTGTGTTGCAAGCGCTCTCTCTCCTGTACCACAAGCTGACGGTAATGCTCATCACATGGGTGATCCCACGTAGACTGGCCATTAGAAAAGTTGAAGTAGTAGACCTCACCGGTCTCGTCCTTGCTGAACACACAGAAAGACACATACACTCACTTACCAAACCACTGCATAAAATGTTCTAAAGACAAATCTAGCATTACCAAGGTTTCCAGTCGGGTGGCAAAGGTGCCACCATCCCTTCCCTTGCCAGCCACAGCAAATGGGGTTCAAGCTCAGGATTGATGCCAATATCTGTAGCGTAGTCATGGATCTCTGTTGGGAGAGCAAACAAAAATCAAGACACTATGCAAAAAAAAGAATAATTGCTATTTTGTCTTTCTTTTTATTTTTCTCCTTAGTGTTAAAAAAAAGCTGTTTTTAACATTTTGAGTTAATCAACACCACTAGTTCTTCTAGATAATTTTTTCCGAAGTTCTACTCCATCGTCTGTAGTCACTGAGGTCTGTCTCACCCTGGTCGCTCGCAATGTAGTTCTCATCAAAGTATTCCTCCAGCAACATCTGACCTTCAATACACAGTCCCGAAGTTGCCATCTCGTTCTTTGTTTCACACTTAACACAGAGAAAACATTAAGATACAGACTAAACATTTACACATATGGATACTTTTAAATTCTTAAAATAGAAAAAAAAGTTTCCATGCAGAGGTTATTCATTAAACTCGAACTTAAACTTTTTTGTTTACAAAACTAAAACTATGGGTCACATAAAGCTGGAGCCAATCCCAGCAAAAGGCGAGACACACACTGGTGGTCAAGCAATTGCATAGCAGGACACACACACACACACACACACACACACACACACACACACACACACACTTTCACTCACACCTATGGACAATTTTCCAGACTTCAATTCTCATGGTTTTTGACTGCTGGAAGGAAACCCACACAAACTTCATAAATAAAGAAAAATATAGAGAACTAAATGTATGGGTAAGCTATAAACGTGTGTGGGTGGGGGAGAGGGGGGGGGGGGGCACAATTACAATTTTTCCACCAAAAACAAGTAAATGAAACATAAACCAGAAAACAAATAAACCAGAAGAATCAGGTGAATTGTAACCACTCTAATTCTAACATTACAAAGCAGAAGGAGCGTCTCCACTTCTACAGGGAAAGTTCCATGATGTCAGAGATGTTTGAGTGCACGTTTCTATCAGTGACCAGATAAACTGTAACGCAGTTTGAACCATTCAAGCTCTGTTCCTAAAAGAAATAAAGGATCATCCTGATCTGCTCTCTGATTTCCAGTGCGATTTAATCAGATTCATACTCGAACGCTACAACAGCAATTTAGTAGTAGCCTTCACTACAGGGATCAATCAAAAGTTAAGGAAATGAATTACCTAGTTCACACTGTGAATTATGGTTCATAATAATGCAGAATCTGTTGTGTACAGAGGTTTGCAAATACAATGAATCGATTAGCTTAAGAAATGTATATTTTAACAAACTGTAATAGACAAAGAATTTTTTGAAGGTTAAAAAAATGTATTAATGTTGTCTTTGCATCTTTGTCATTTAGAGTAGCATTTTATTTTGTTGAGCGATTAAATGCTATTCTGATTTACGGTAACGTCTAACACAAACACGCGCTGATTTTGTTAATAACGCTGATAATTAAACGGTAACGTTAGCATGTCGGAACACAAACGCATCGCCCGAATATATAACTTCTTAATACCTTTAAGATGATTAGTAGGATCCTCGAGTCTTCTGTTGTCTTGCAGTTAGCCTACAATCTATACTAAATCATTTATATTATTTTGCATTATTATAAATCAAATAAAGCCAGATCTTTAAATTGAATTCGAGGGCTAGAGACCCGTTGGAATAGTGTGAAAAGTTTAAACAACAAGGAAACCGCCCCCGTCTTGGAAACGGAGCACCAACGGAACAAACGTCTCCGCCGGGAACCCCTTTCAAAATAAAAGATCTCCTCAAGATGGGGGGGGGGCTAATTTTGAACTGGAATTTTGAACAGGACACACAGACACACACAATCACATCTATGGCCAATTTTATCAAAAATTAATATACAGTATTTGTCATTGCAAAACAATTATGCATGTTATGTGTACAGTCCATGCCAGTTATATACAATCTCAACTGACTGTCAATTTAACTGTGCTGTAAAACCAATTACGCATTCAAGAATTCAATAAATAAAACATTTTAAAGAGTACTTAATTACTTCTTCATTTTAACGTTTAAAATGTATAAATATGAATTGATATATTAATTCAATATGGGTAAACCTTTGTTTTAAGTTGATTTACCAGTAAATTTGCTGTTAAATTTTGGTGGCTCAAATGCATGTCATTTTTAATAAGATCCCATTACGAATTTCTAAAATGGAATGAAAGTAGTAAGGACAGAAGAAGCTAAGATCACTCGAAAAAGAGGGAATTTGTTCTATAATCCAAAAATATTTGGTAATCATTTTATATAACATCTAAATGACAGATGACAAAATGTTGCAACTTTTCACTACAGTCACTATGAAAACAAGTAACGGTTTTAAATAATTTAACTCACAAAGAAAAAGCATCCAACACAACCTTCTATTAGTAGACTTTATTATGGTTTACAAAAAGGCCGGCATCCAGTGACAAGATTTGTTCTTGGGAAGCTGATACCTGAAGCTGAAATGGAGCAGGTTCACAGATCTTCTTTCATTCATAACGCAAAATCGGAATATTTTCCAACTGCTACCAGCTTTTCGGTTCTGAATTTAGAACACATCTCAGGACCAGCAAAACCAGTTTATTAATATAGTGAAAGGTTATGTTTGTGGGAAAGTATTACAAGTCTGATAAATCAATATTCAGCATTCATTCCAATTCAGTCACTATCGTGAGTAACAAAATAAAATAATCATAGCTTTAATCCTCTGACGTGAAAGGCAATATAAAGCCAGTGTGATTAATTATAAGATCTACTAATTATAAGCCATTTCGTTTATATGTCATCGAAAGTTTTTTTCCATGGTCCAGCAGGAATTGTCTTTCATACATTTTGTAATAGATGAGTTTCTCCAGCAGCAAGCACAGGACTATTCCCAGCACGTGTCCAGTCGGCGGACACGAACACGCTGCTTGTAGTGATACTCACGCAGATGCTCCTTCAGGATTGTAGGAAGTGAGAGCGCACCAATGCCATCGTAGCTGGTGCAGCTGCTGATGACGGCGCGACAAATGTGCTGCAGGCTGAAAGGCTGTGTGCGGTGGATGGGGTTGGACAGCAGTGGCTCAAAGAACATGCATGAGTTTGGATCCTTGTAGTGTTCCAGTAGGCCAGTGACAGTAGGGGCGTGGAACACACTGGGGTCATGCACATCAAAGCTGAAGTTGTGATTCCACTGCTCAATGCGGGCATGCAGTGATCGGCCATACCGGCGGAAGCTGACGGAGAAGAGGTAATCCTCTTGCGCAGAATCCCGCAGCAGGAACGTTCCCTCTGGTTTGCCTTCCAGAAGGGTCTCGGCCTGGTATCGGTCCATCACCCCCCAATAGCAGGGCATGTTGGTTACCTGGAGCAGGTCGGGTACGAGGCAGTGGATGTAGTCAATCTGCGTGTGAATGCGATGCTGGACTTCTTGAGACTTGGGGCTGTCGAGTTGAACTTCAATCGGTGCATCTTGGGGCACAAACCCTGGTTCTGGTTCTGAGGTGGACGCGGTGGGCACTTCATCCAGAGAGTTCAAGCAGCTCTGCAGCAGCAACTGGTGCAGGGTGGCACGCTCATCACCAGTCAGCTCGTTCATACCATGTGCCAGTTTGGGTCCCAGTTTGTAAAGAGGGTTGATTTGAGCAGTCACTTCAAAAGTGTGAATCTGGACATTGGGTGGGGGTTCAACTCCTTGCTCTATACTGATTCTTCGCCTCTCACGTAAGCGATCGTCCTCATCCTCCTGTGCTGATCCGCCGAGGCGAGGCGGTTCGGCTGTTTGTGAAATGGACACTGTGTGCTGCTTGATGAGGTGCCACTTCTGGGCCAGTTCAGAGCCGGCAGGGAAGGGGCAGCTGTCTAGCATGAGC
Source organism: Paedocypris carbunculus (assembly GCA_028128575.1). Lineage (NCBI taxonomy): Eukaryota > Metazoa > Chordata > Actinopteri > Cypriniformes > Paedocypris > Paedocypris carbunculus. Next base: position 1,281,026 of record SOMO01000013.1, on the reverse strand, counting down.
TCACTGATATGAATCTTTTGTCGTGATAAGCTAGAGGAAGTGTTGGAAGGTGAAAAGCTCTGGCTTTGACTCTTGATTGGAAAGCACTGGCCCACTGCGTCCTGGATCTTCTGCCGAAGCGTCCGTCCACCAGAGGATGGGTAGTTTATCACGCGGCCCTGGTCGTTTAGCACAAATGGTCTGGAGGCAAACAAGGATTCGGACGAATCCAGCATTAAAAGTGATGACGAGGAGGCGTCCAGTAAATCTCCATTATGACAACCATTGTTGAGATTTTTTTTCATTCCTCTTTGTTCTTTTCTTCTTCCTTCATCACGTCTCTCTTCAGATTGACTTGGACGCACTTTGGGTCGTGCTCCTTCTCTACCCTCACTAGTCCCAGTTTCCACAGGCCTAGACATGAGTGGTACTTCTTTAGTCTTCCATCAAGCACATTACACTTAATTATGTGTCCATCTGTAAAACACACACACACACACACACACACACACACACACACACACACACACACGTGAGATATGGCATTTACTATTAACATAAACTGTACTATTTTGAACTATTTTACTAAACAATTGTAGACAAAATATGAAAAATATTCCGAATGGATAATTGTTATTTTTTTTAATCACCACGCACAATTGCTATACGTTTCTAATGAACGCAGGACAGTTTGTAGTTTGTCATCACTTACGTCACGAAAGTGTAAGAATTAATAGAAACAAAAGCGATGTAAAAAGACACCACAAACCTGTCTCTCGAAAACGCCGTCAGCTGATGTTAATATTAAAGCGAATATGTGATTTTAATCTGATTTAGACAAATCCAGACAGCAGGATTGCGTTAACAGCCCCTTCACTGTCTAAATTTTAACCATTACACTCGATTTAGCTCAAGCTAACACAAAGAAGACAAACCACGGGAGAGACTTAGTTGCGTCACTTGTGAGCGACACTTCCTCTTCTCGCATGACATGGACTTTAGTCGTAGAGCAGATTTTTTGTTTTATTTTTATATGAATAAAAGTAATAATTGATTTATAATTACACTGTATACTGCATTAAAACTACATACTAGAAAAGATTATTGTAAATTCAAACGTTCCTAGGACCTTTATTATGTATTATTAAATATCCGGAAAACGCATATCCGAAAAAGCGCTTAGTCGCCAGTGAATTATTAGTTTGAAATGTATTTTTATTAATCTCTTGTACTGTCGAGCCGATCAGTACTGTATTCATTCGCTCATCTGATGTGTAAAAACTGTTTTTATACGCATACAGTTATTTATTTNTGATACTCGGAACCCTGTGTGAACATACATCATAAACAGTCAACAACATTGACTGATTAGTGGAGGTGTGTTTGTGTGTGACACCCGCTGACCTGCTGTGAGTGTGTGTTACGAATCTGCTGTAGTTGTGTGTCCAGCACACTCTGGAGTTTCTGCCGTTGTGTTGTGTGTTTAGAGATGAGAGCCTCTCTCTCCTCCTGAAATGATTTCAGGAGATGCTCACGCTCCTGTCTCTCCTACACACACAGATGTTATTATAGACAAAATCATGGTATGTTGGGGCACTCAGTAAAAACATCACATCCACNCGCATACAGTTATTTATTTTTTAAAAGTATTTTAAACCATCAACAGGTAAGTCATCGGTCACTCCATAAAACTTCTTATTATTTTTTTATGCGTGATGTGTTCATGTCACAGTTCTTTGCAGATGTGGTGATGGTGGTGAGCGAGCTGCTTCTCTCTTCAGTGTGGCTGCTCTTTGTGATCTTCTGGATGGAGAGCATCAGTGTCTGGCTTTTCTTGTGTCTGTATTATCAGGACCGAGTTTTTTATCACTGGGGATCAGGGTGAGTTGGCTTTCTGTATTTTATATACGGTATNTTTTATGCGTGATGTGTTCATGTCACAGTTCTTTGCAGATGTGGTGATGGTGGTGAGCGAGCTGCTTCTCTCTTCAGTGTGGCTGCTCTTTGTGATCTTCTGGATGGAGAGCATCAGTGTCTGGCTTTTCTTGTGTCTGTATTATCAGGACCGAGTTTTTTATCACTGGGGATCAGGGTGAGTTGGCTTTCTGTATTTTATATACGGTATAAGCATACTGTACATTGCCAAAACATGATTAGTGATGTGTTAAAAGTGCAGACCAAGTCTTCTGTTTATTGTTTTCTACATTCTCAGCAGGGAATTTGCAGATGATCCTGGACATTTTCTGTATGAGATGAGCAGGTAAAGATGCTGCAGTGGGGGCTGTTAAAGAGGTCAAAACCAAGATTTTGACTATACTGGAATAGAATGCTANGTATAAGCATACTGTACATTGCCAAAACATGATTAGTGATGTGTTAAAAGTGCAGACCAAGTCTTCTGTTTATTGTTTTCTACATTCTCAGCAGGGAATTTGCAGATGATCCTGGACATTTTCTGTATGAGATGAGCAGGTAAAGATGCTGCAGTGGGGGCTGTTAAAGAGGTCAAAACCAAGATTTTGACTATACTGGAATAGAATGCTAAAAGTTTGGAAGAGCCAAAAGACAATGAAGAATACTGTATATAAATGTTATATAAACAAATGTTAGCAATCTAAAGGTGTGTGTGTTTTCTATTTGAAACAACATTTCTCAATTTAAAACAAACCAAAGTTAATTTGCAAGCAACTACAATTACATATGTGGACCACTAGGTGGCGGTCAAATTTTTATGGGAAACTTACTGAATTGCATTAATGTCGTTCCACAGGATGGACCTCTTCACTGAAGGGTANTTTTTTTACTATGGCTCCTACTATACAGACACAAGCGCAGCGTGAGGATGGACACCGGTGAGGAAAATGCACGAGCACAAAAGAGCATGTTTTTATTATTTTTTATATCGCTGCGGGCATAAATCGTAATTACTTTGAATATGTATTATAAAATGGTTAATGGAATTAGTGGTTGACGACGAGTGAGTGCGCTTGGGAATGCTTTGACTGTCACCTATGTTTTGTTTTCTGCAGGACGTCAGGACACAGAAGTGTTCCCGAGAGGTAAAGTTAGCTCATCTCATAAGTGTCGAGGCTATTAGGTTATTAACCTCTTGTTTGTTGCTCAGGTCCGGTGTTGTGTGCAGAGTGAAATATGGCAACAGTTTGCCAGACATCCCGTTTGACCCCAAATTCATCACTTACCCGTTTGACCAGCACAGGTTTGTCACTTATTTTCTCACTTTCCTCATCTGAATCTTCATCTGTCTCTTGTTCAAAATCTCATCTATATGAAATAATCATTACAATTTTCACATGTCTTTCACAAAACTGACCTTTTTTATTTCTCTCTTTCTTACATTATTATTTTGTGTGTGTGTGTTTTTTGTTTAGCGTCTGTACATTTTAAGAATGGTAATTCCAGTCATTTGTGTTCTTTGCTTTTCAAACGCCAAGATCTTCTCCAGTTTATTTGTTTACCTGTTGTGCGAGGACGATAAAGGACCATATTCGTATTTCTTCAACATAAATTATTTACATTCTTTTTGTTCCAATTAAATGTATTTTGTAAGCAGTGAGCAATTATGGCACACAGAATACATCTGAAAAAGTCTATGTTTTTAGTTCACTGCAATTTTCTTTAAACATTTTCATTTTACTGAAATGTTCTAAAACTCGTTCTCTAATGGCTTAACAGTTTTTATGTTATTACTCCAAAAAATTCCTTCACGTCGTCTGGTTGCAGGTTTGTGCAGTATAAAGCAACTTCGTTGGAGAAACAGCACAGACACGAACTCTTGACGGAACCGGACCTGGGTGTCACAATTGACCTTATCAACCCGGACACATATCGTATTGACCCCAGCGGTGAGTGGACACAGACTCTCGAGGACTGATGTCACATGATGCTGAAGGAGCTGATGTCTTTGTGTTCCAGTTATGCTGGATCTTGCAGATGAGAAGCTGCTAGAAGAGGAAATTCAGGCACCGTCGAGTTCAAAGAGGTAAAATACCACATTGATCCTGACTCTTAGTCCCAGCCATGACATTTTCCTGTTTTCAGGTCTCAGCAGCATGCAAAAGTTGTGCCATGGATGAGGAAAACAGAATATATTTCCACAGAGTTTAACAGATACGGTGTGTCCAATGAAAAGGTGGAGGTCAAGTAAGTTCGATTCTTGAACCAGTGCTCCTTTAAGTGTGTGTGTGTGAGTGTGTGTGTGTGTGTGTGTGTGTGTGTGTGTGTTTGAACCAAGGCCTGACTTAGTGTGTGTGTTTAAGGATTGGTGTGTCAGTGAAGCAGCAGTTCACAGAAGAGGAGATATACAAAGACAGAGATAGTCAGATTGCTGCCATCGAGAAAACGTTTGAAGATGCACAGAAATCGGTTAGTACTGTTTCATCTCTCATAAATCACACTTGTGTAACAGCAGAAGCTTGTAGGGTTTCTTGTAATTTTTCTCGCCCTTCAGATCAGTCTGCACTACAGCAAACCCAGGGTCACACCAGTGGAGGTGCTTCCCGTCTTTCCGGATTTCAAGGTGTCTAACTCAGTCACACACACACACACACACACACACACACACACACACACTCACATTTAAGTGAGTTTTCATGAAAAGCAGGAGTGGAACAGATACTTTATATTTAAAGTAGGGCCTTCAAACGATTAAACATTTTTAACTAGTTAATCTAGTTAACTAGTTAAACAGTTTTATTAATTTAACATATTTAACATTAAACATTTTAACTAGTTAATCTAGTTAACTAGTTAATCTAGTTAACTAGTTAAGTGCACTGTGATTTCAGCTTTGCAAAAAACTGTACAAATAATACTGAATGGTTTTGAAGTGTTCTCAAAAACCGGAAAAACTGGCAAAACCGGAAATACCGGAAAACCAGAAGTGCGATTAACGGCGTTAATAAAATTTGACGCGATTAAACAAATTTAATTAATCGCATGAGTTAACGCTTTAACTTTGACAGCCCTAATTTTAAGTATTGCGTGTCTTTGCTTAAATTGATATTGTTTAAATCTAAATTGCACTGTAATTCAACAGGTATAAAATATTGAATACTTAGTATTCTAGTTAAATTATTAATAATAATTAAAAAAAATTAAAAAAAAAACAATAAAGTAAAATATTTTGTTAAATATAACTGTCTAATAAATGCAAATAAAATTCTTTTTTTACTTTTTTTTTCTAGTTGGTAATGGACTAAAATAGTTCGATTCGATAAATGGCTTGTTTTATTGGAAGTATGATACATTTAAATGTGAAACATGGCGTATATTTGTACACACAGATGATTTAAAAAAAATCGATTTTGAAAAAATGGTATGTAAATGAAAGACTTGCTGATATTCTCTTTCAGATGTGGATTAACCCTTGTGCTCAAGTCATCTTCGACTCTGATCCGGCACCGAAAGATGTTTCTGCTCCGGTCGGGGTAGATATGATGTCACAGGCAATGATCAGGTGTGTGTGTGTGTGAGAGAGCGTGTGTGTGTGTATGTGAAGATCCCTGATGCTGAGTACATGTCTGTGTGCAGGGGAATGATGGATGAAGAGGGGAATCAGTTTGTGGCGTACTTCCTGCCTAATGAAGACACCANCTTCGACTCTGATCCGGCACCGAAAGATGTTTCTGCTCCGGTCGGGGTAGATATGATGTCACAGGCAATGATCAGGTGTGTGTGTGTGTGAGAGAGCGTGTGTGTGTGTATGTGAAGATCCCTGATGCTGAGTACATGTCTGTGTGCAGGGGAATGATGGATGAAGAGGGGAATCAGTTTGTGGCGTACTTCCTGCCTAATGAAGACACCATGCGCAAACGCAAGCGTGACGTGGAGGAAGAGATGGAATACATGCCAGACGAAGTGTAAGTTATATAATAATATAATACACACTTGCCTCTCTGGAAACTCAATGTGCTTGCATGTGTGCAGATACGACTATAAGATCGCCCGCGAGTACAACTGGAACGTGAAGAACAAGGCCAGCAAGGGTTATGAGGAGAACTACTTCTTTATCTTTAGAGATGGGGATGGTGTTTATTACAATGAGCTGGAGACCAGGTATTTCTGATTCACCCATACAGATCTGTTCACGTGTTCAGGAGCTAAAGCAGGAAATGTGTGTTTCAGGGTGCGTCTGAGCAAGCGGCGTGCAAAGGTGGGCGCTCAGTCCTCCACCAATGCGGTTCTGGTGTGCAAGCACAGAGACATGAACGAGAAGGAGTTGGAGGCTCAGGTGAGCTGATCTTCTCTCAGAGCTCGTCCAAGCCTTGTGATCACTGCTCACTGCTGTGTGTGTGCTTTAAACAGGAGGCTCGAAAGGCTCAACTGGAAAACCACGAGCCAGAGGATGAGGAGGAAGAGCTTGACCTGGAGAAGGATGCACAGGACTCAGGTAACACACACAAAGACACTTCATACTTCACACAAACACACAGCGGCTCAGAGAACATAACACGGTCTTCTGTCCAAGCAGGGGAGGAGATCGAGAAGGCCAGTGACACCGAGAACTCTGACAGCGAGTCCGACCGTGAGGATGAAGAACAGCATGCTGAGGAAGACGAAGAAGAGGATGATAGCAAGAGGCGGGAGAGGAAGAGCAGCAGCAGTGAGAGTGGAGAGGACCGACAGGCGCGAGACGCGGAGGAAATCTTTGGCAGTGACGACGACAGTGAAGATGAAGAAGAAGAGGAGGGTGATGGGCAAGCCAGGAGCAACAGCAGCAGCGTCCAGCACAGCGGCAGTGAGAGAGCGTCAGACGTCAGTGATGAGAGCGAATGAGACCCCAACTTCTCCACTCCGTTTCCTCTTCCTGCAGTCTGCGTGTTTTGCTCTTACTGTTGTGAGTTTGAATCTGCTTGTTGTACGGTAAAGACACAAACTAAATCTCAGGAAAAACAATTCTGTTCCACTGAGAATTAGCTTGCACTCTTTGTGACAGTTGTTTTTTCATTGCTTTTCATACTGTAATATAGTTGAGTTTACCTTTTATTACAAAACGTTATAAACAGTGTGTTCAATTCTTGTTTGTTGTTCAATGGAGCCGAACACACACGGTGAGGTCATATCTTTTTCACAATATTCAAAACCATCATAATAAACAACTACATTTTATTCACATAACTTTATACAGTTACAGTACTGACAGGATGTTCAACCTGTAANTGCTTTTCATACTGTAATATAGTTGAGTTTACCTTTTATTACAAAACGTTATAAACAGTGTGTTCAATTCTTGTTTGTTGTTCAATGGAGCCGAACACACACGGTGAGGTCATATCTTTTTCACAATATTCAAAACCATCATAATAAACAACTACATTTTATTCACATAACTTTATACAGTTACAGTACTGACAGGATGTTCAACCTGTAAACATCATTTTTTTCTTTTGGAAATAAAGGCCTTACAGGAACAGTGGTCTGTTGAATTTTCTTTTTTTAAGTGGGGTACGGGTACGTTTTCTGCTAGAGCTGAGGGTTCAAAAGCTACAGTGGTGTCATGCAGACAGTGCAAACATTTTTTAATGAGAGCTCTTAATACTAAACATGACCATTTGTTTTATTATTGCACCATTACGTTTAATAATTCTTAGCAAATGTTTTTTCCCTCAGAACTTTTTAATATTTGAAAAAACAACAATCAAACATGATTTAAAGCTTTGTATGCTATATTTCACGAATATTCCCTTAAACTATCAGAGGCTTCCTCAAACTTCTAAGGTTATCAAAGCTGTCTCATTATTTCTGTACAGTATTTGGGCTTTAGCCTATATAACAGGGTTAAGGCATCCATGCTTCAGGAATGCACAGCAATATTTACACAGTGTACAACAAATACTTTAAAAGTAAAATATATGGTATTAGATTTTAAAAGTCAAAACATAATACAAAATAGCAATACAAAAACTATGTACCGTTTACTGCATAATCCAGTCAGTAGAGCGCTGGTATTTGAAACACCGGGTCATGGGTTCGATTCCCAGGGAAAGCAGGACTTTGTTGAATTGTGAAAATTGTAATGAAATGTAAGTCGCTTTGGATAAATCTGCTAAAAGAATCAATGTAAAGAAACAGAGTACATATCCACTGAGTCCCTTTTTGTATATACAATATAGTGTGTTTTTTTTTATATATATATATATTTTTTAAATGTTTTTGCTATTATTTCTTCTCTTTTTTTCTTTCTTCTCCCAGGGCTTAGGCTTTTAATCGAATCGAAATGAGTAACAACATCTCACGCGCGTACATACACTAGTCTCCATTACAGTAGGCGGCAGTGCTACTTGCAAATTGCTGATGTCGCCCGCCATTAATAAACGACGAAGAAGAATAAGCGCTATTTGACCAGTGGGTGCTGCTGATCGGGACCTGTTACTAAAGTGGGCTACAGATCGTAATAGTGTGTGTGCCACAGCTGCTCTGGTGGTCCTGGGTCGGTCTGTTGTTCTGACACCCTCGTGGTCGTTCCGTGGCTTCCCCCGTGTGTCTAACGGTAAGTATGTGTGGCGTATTAATAGTAAGTTTATTAGGAAAGATCCGCTTCGCGTTTTGTGATTCGGCTTCAGCGTTACAGCTTTTTATTTGGATCCTGGTTGGATTAAAGACATTTATTGACGCGGTTTCGCGGCATGTTTTCAAGGGCTGCAGCGGGGTTTGTTTGTTTTTTGTTTGTTTATTTTGCACACAATCTGCTGGTGGTAGCATTAGCTTTAGCACCGGGCCTGTTAGCCGCGCTTCAGTGTGTTTTAGATCTTATTCGGTCGGTGGTTTATTAACGCTGACACAAACAGTACCTCACCGACGTTTTTTTGTCGTATTTGCGGGTTTTTTGCACTACTGCGTGCGACTTTAACTAGCGGGTACGAATGTTGTGAAGATAACATGAGCTGTCCACACTCCGACACGGCATCATTTTAAAAGAATCCCAGATCTGTCAGATTTCCCCCCGCCAGCCTCCGGTCAGGTGTCCCGGTTCTTTCACATGCTTTATGACATGGTTGTTTCATGAATTGCCTAAATATTCTGATCACATTTTTACACACTAGCTAATAATTAGTAGATGTACAGTTTAATTTTTTTTTTTTTTAAACAGGGACACACCCTTTTATTTACTCATCATCTTTACATGTGCTTTACATATTATATTTATTGCTTTACATATTATATGTATTAATTNCGCTCGCGCCTCGCCGGTGTTCAGTTAGTTCAGCCGGTTACAACGCTTTCTGTGTTGGATTAGCAATGCCTTCGTGTCGTCATTAAAAGTTTATTTTGTTCTATGTCATCCTTCCTGAAGCCAAAACGGCAGAGACCTCGATCATCCTTTTTTGTTTCCCACACTTTTGACCACTTATTTGCCATCGTCTGCTCCGTTAGTTTCCCGCGCCGCCATGTTTGAAAAAAATGAAAGCAACAAGCGACTACTCGACGCGTGATTTTTGCGTCGACGTATTTACGGAATCGATTACGTCGACGACGTCGACTACTCATTACAGCTCTAGTCAGAACTTTATTTTGCGCCCCGCATGCGCAAAGCAACTGCGGATGGACCGTCGAGCTCGGTTTATCTGACACTGTGAAGAATCGAAGCAAAGGATTATTATCCACTGTTCAGCAGAACGAGTTTCTTAAGACCAGTGTTCTTAACTTTCGACGGTTTTGACTCTTTCTGCGATTACACATAAAAATGTAATGAAATTTAAAAGTAATCTTGTAAAGTAAAAAATCACTATTAAACATAATAGAAATAAACATTTGGTACAGTATTGCGTACAGGTGAGGACAAAATTATTAGCTCTATACTTTTTAAATGCTTATCAAACAATGATTATATTAATAATTTTGTATAAATAAATTATTATTAACACACCGTGGGTGTTTCTGCAAAAATGACCACTTGATTCACATCGCCTTTTCACCACAATTGCATCGAGCCGCGTCACAAATTTGTAGCTCAGCCGCAGAGATGTTAATTTTACTAAGGCGGGGAATGCCCGCTGACGCTATGGCCGGGATTGGATCATTCCCGGCGACCCCGTGGGCGTTTCCGCGAAAACGAACCATCGTTCCGCATCGCCTTTTTGCCACAATTGCAACAAGTCACGTCACAAATTTGTAACTTGCATGGCCGCGGAGATATTAATTTTGAAAAGCCGCGGCGTGGGTCGATCCTTCAGAAAAGTCAATCTATAGATGAATTGTCTGCGGCGTGGACATTTGGTGTTTTTTCCCCTCAGGCTTTCACATGGTTATTTGGGTGCTTCGAGCAGTGGGAACTCAATATTTTGTTTTTTTTTGCGCAAAAAAACTCGTTTGAGCGATTGCTGAACTGAACTCACCCAGGGAAGCGCAGGGGAAAGCAGTAAGTAGTAATAAAAATGTGCTGAAAAAAATGCGAGAGCAAGGTTTTAAAATAAAACAATCATTGAGCTAAAGAAGGAAATTGTAGAGAAGCACGATTGTGGCATTCCTATGATCTCAGTGGAAGATGCTTGGTGGAGCGGGAGATAAAGAGATGTGCGACTGAGGTGCACACGCGGAAAAACGTATATGCAAATCTCGGTTTTGGGACAGTGTTGTACCATACAGAAAATGTACTATAACAATTCTGTTGCGTACATTGTGTATTTTGTTACACTTTTAAAAATGTTTTCATTAAAAAATGAAAATAAACCTTCATACCGGATTAACAGTGAAAAGAAAATGCCTGACTTAGACAGTAGGCCTCTTATGATGATGTGTAGGAATAGACCTGTTCAGTATGTATTAAGAAAAGTTGTTCGTTTTTTTTTTTTTTTTTTTAATTAGCAGGTTCAGGATGTACACCGATGTGCTGAAAACGCTTCCCCTGTTGTGCTGTCGACAGTGACCTTTGAACTCCGGACCCAGCACTTTAGGATCACCTCTCTCTGTGGCCTCCACTCAACCAGAACCATGTGAGGGACGTTAAAGAAGTGTTTTAAGTGGACCGGAGCACTGCCCGTTACCCAACCCCTTTTCCTGCTTCAAAAAGCCCACTCCTCCATCACCGCTCAGTTCTGAACGCCATGATGTTCCGGGACCAAGTAGGAGTTTTGACAGACTGGTTTAAAGGCTGGAATGAATGTGAACAGACAGTGGCACTGTTGTCTCTGCTGAAGCGTGTTTCTCGAACACAGTCACGGTTTTTGCACATCTGTTTGGACCACTGGCTGTCCGACTGCACGGAGATACATATATTGGAAGCAGAAGCCAACAATGCAGGTTAGGCCCTCAACTGTATTATACAACGTGGAGTTTGTAAAACTTATAATATTTTCTTCTGTTGAGCGTGGAGTTCAGCTGCACAATTTAGAAGCATATTGTGTTCATACTTCATATGGAGAATAGATGTGATAATTCTAAGTGATGATTCAATAAAATGAGTCACTATATCGTACAGAAAAGACCTGTAAGTTTTAGTAGACNTAATGTGTTTTGTATATTGCTGTTTGACTACCTGATTTTCACGTCACATTATTTTCACATCATTCAATAATTAAAATTTACAAAATATCCAGAATTGTGATCTGGAATCGTGGGGGAAAAAAAAACATTTGTGATTCTCATTTTATCCTTAGTCTTGCAGCTCTAATGCATATTAAACAAAGGGAAATCTGCAGTTTTCCAACGATTGTGCTCTGTGTTTAGCCATCGTCAGTCAGTGGCAGCAGGAGCCAAAAGAGAAAGCGGTGTCCCTCCTATTGTCCCACCTGCCTCTGCTGCAGCCGCGAAACAGCGAAGCCAAGTGTGAATACATGAACCTCCTGCAGAAGGTGTTGAGCCACACCATTGAGAGCAGCCTGTTTGTGGAGGAGAGCCGGCAGCTGCTGTCTTACGCCCTCATTCATCCTGCAACCACCCTCGATGACCGTAACTCGCTTGCCATGTGGCTCAACCACCTTGAGGAGCACTTGTCTTCACGTCCACTGCCAGCCGGACCCTACCATCATGCACGCCAAGGTTCCGATGAGTGGCCTGGCTCTGAGTCCCTGGAGCCCTCATACACATGGCAAGAGAAGCTGCCGTCCACATGCAGCTCTCCAGCTGGGCACAATGGGCACATGTCTTTCCCCGGCACAGGTGGCTTGACCTCACCTGTCAACAGCGGAGGAACGGGTAATGCTACAAAACATGTAGGTGAAGAGTTCATGTCCGTTATTCTCTTTGAATTGTTTTCTTTAGGACTGTCCAGTCAGATGCTGCCCAGTCCGCTGAAACCCTCTGTGGCACTGACCCCTGATATTCAACCCACCTGCAGCTCTGATTGGCTAAGCCAAGATGAAGGGGGTGGGTGTCAGGTTTTGACCGGCGCAGAACATGCACCTCTCTCACCTCAGAGCAGCGTGGCATCGTCTGGAAGTGAACAGACGGAGGAACAGAGCATTACTCGTAACACTTTTCAGGAAGATGGTAGTGGAATGAAAGGTGACGCTCTCAGAAGTGCCTCTTCTACTTTGCGCTATTCTTTTCTTGATCGCTTCTTTGGTTTTTCAGATGTACCGTCTTGGCTAAAGAGTCTTCGTCTGCATAAGTACGCCTCACTCTTCTCTCAGATGACGTATGAGGAGATGATGATCATCTCTGAGCAGCACTTGGAGTCACAGGTGAGATTTAGCGGTCCCAAGCTGTTTCCACTGTTTTGGAGTTGTTGTTATTATTACTAGAGATGCACCGATACCACTTTTTTTGGATAACGAGTACGCGATACCGATGCAGAGTACTTAATAAACACATAATTTAAATGTACAGGTAACGGCTTTAGTCATATAATTAAAAAAGGGGGCTAGTTTAAAATTAAGAACATTTATTTCAAATTAAAAGCATGTCGTTTGCAACATATTACAGGATAAATAGTTATAGAAAGTTTAAACAGTGACAGTGCAACTCAGGCTTTGTATTAAAATTAAATAATATTTTAACATTCTTATTATTTGAACAGACTGCTCTTTATTTCATGTAGATAACAGTAAATTACAAAAGCTAGGTTTTCACATACTGGTCACCCTTTTACCATTTAATTTTACCATTAATTTAGAAATTAATGAATTTATCAACACATTAATTATTAAGATGAGTCTCACCGCGGAGCTCTGAGCTGTAGTGACGCGCGCACTGACTTTTAGTTTCCATGCTTCTGCTGGGGAGATGGGGGCGGGGCTTACGAGCACGCATTTGATTAACTTTTGACGAGTACCGAGTACTTTAGAAAATGTGGTATCTGTGCATCCCTAATTATTACTTAACTTTGTTTCTTTCTTTCAGAATGTGACAAAAGGAGCTAGACACAAAATTGCTCTGAGCATTCAGAAACTCAGAGAGAGACAGGGACTCCTGAAGTCGTTGGAGAAGGTCAGAGGTCACAGAGGGATCTGTGCTTTTTGTTTTTTTTTTTATCTACTTGACATTCAGCCAGACACTAATCAAATGAATCTGGAATAACTTGCAGGATATTCTGGAAGGTGGGAATGTTCGAAATGCTTTGCAGGAGCTTCAACAAATCATCATCACACCCATCAAACTGTATATCCCACCCCCTGCTTCCCTAAAAGAGGACGATCCTAAAGGGTGTGAAAAAGTCTCCAGGACTGGAGAAGAGAAGGACACTAAAAGCTTTCAATCCCACAGTCCTCCCGCATGTGACGGCGAGTCGTCTTCTGTACCCATAGCTGAGGGAGACATCACGGGACAGTTCACGCGAGTGATGGGCAAAGGTGAAGTAAAAGAGATGCATGACCTTAAACAATATTTAAATGCATATTTTCATGTAAGTGTGGGTTCAGTTTGCACACAGCTACTGGTGTCAAGACCAGATGAAGAATACATTAGTTGTTACCTGCAGCTCATTGAGAAGTGTGTTGCGCACGAGGTGAGGAGCCTCTTTTTCTGTCTGTCTCTTTCTTTTTCTTTCTTACTTTTTTTTTTTTTTTGTCAGGCGTTCACCGAGACGCAGAAGAAGAGGCTTTTGTCATGGAAACAGCAGGTGCTAAAGCTGCTTCGTCTTTTCCCACGGAAAGGAGTTGTGGACAGCACAGTGTACCGGAGAGGGTGAGTGCGTCATTCAAAGTGTCACACCTAGAATATGGTAGTCTGCGTGATTTGGTCCAGGCCAGATGGATTTACAGTGCTACCCCGACTTACGAATGTCCTAGATAACAAAAATCCAGAGTGACAAAATGCGCCGTTTTTGCTTTACTAGAGGAACATGTCTTTTTCTTACGACTAGTAGGGATACTTTGATACCACATTTTCTAATCTGCCAATATCATATGTTCAGCGTTCTGTGAAATGTCTGACTGGTGTGTAAAGGGTTAATCGAGGGTCAATTACTGCCTCTGCTATAGTGATGGACAGTCCAGATCTCCTCCAGTGGTTCGCTACAAAGCATCGGCTCTCGATACCGATCACTACAGATCAGAGTGCGGTGAGAAGAGTTGTGCTCAACTAAATAGTCGTTGAACACGAGAGGCTCAAAATGTAGCACGTTTAACTCAAGTAATTTAATCAAGCACCTAAAATCCCAAACCTACTACGAGTACAAAGAGTTCATTTCAAACCAACACTCTCACGCTGCAGCAAACTCTTGCAAGAAAGCGATACATGTTTAGTTTATTCAAATATTGTGCACTAAATAGCTAATGTTTATTAATGCTCCTTGTGCTGTCCAAAGCGGCAGTTTATAACAAAGTGGGGAAAAAAACGAGTTGCACTGTCACTGTTTAAATTCTCTATAATATATTATTCTGTAATGTTGCATAGAACATGCTTTTCGTTTTAAATAAATGTTTTTAATTTAAAACTAGCCCCTTTTTAAAATTATGACTAATGCTCTTACCTGTATATGTAAATAATGCGTTTATTAAGTACTCTGTATCGGTATTGGCGAGTACTGATATGCAAGTACTTGTTTTTCCAAAGAAAAGTGGTATCAGTGCATCCCTAACAGCAGTATGCAGGGAGATGTAAAAAACGGTTGTTTAATCTTCACACAAGTCGGGGTGCCACTGCCTTTGTTTTTTAGTGCTGTTTGATGTAACACTGCCTTCTAAATGAACAAAATATAAATTATACAAGTAAAATTGTATTTTTTATGTGAAGATGAGAGGCACTTTGAAAAAATCAGGCGGTTGTGATTACACTTTCTGTGTGTGTGTGGTCTCATCTCTCTGATTTAAACGCAGGTGGCCATCGTACGGATCAAACTCTCTGCCCACAGCTGGATCTGTGAGCGCAGGTTTGGGCCGGCGTGTTCAGAGGCCTTTTCAGATGCCCCCCCGAGGATCACTTCCTCCAGGCCGCTTGGGGCTGATGAGCAGCGGGAGTTTGACAGGAGCATCACCTCGACACACATTTGCCAATGCTGCTGCTGTGAGCTCTCAGGGACGGCAGGTTAGTCTGAGAATCTATCTTCACGTTAAACCAGACACAAAGCAGGAGGACCGGGAAGAACTTTCACAACAAATTTTTTTATCAAAATGTGTTTTCATTTAATTGGCAGTGTTAAAAGTTGTAACTAAACAAATTTGTTATATGTATTAAACAAACATGTACGTACATAAAAATTTAATTCATGAATATGTAACCGTATCCATAGTATTGCTAAATCTTTATCTGGGCACAACTCAATAATAATAATTGGTTCTTTAGTTTGTTTTATTATAGAAAGGTATATGTGAACAAACTCTCCTGTCCAAGTTTTCGACTATCTGACAGTTTTTCAC
>SOMO01000013.1:1215743-1226882 GCA_028128575.1 Paedocypris carbunculus | reverse complement strand
TTTTTTTTAAACGTTTTAACCCAATCCATTAATAGTGACCAAATAAACAGCCATTGCATCCTAGAAACTGCTCTTTTTATGACGGTTAGATCTGATGGCACAAGTTTGTCTGTAGTGATTGATTTGCTTTGTTGCTGTGTTTGTAGGTACCAGTTTAACCCAGCATATTTCCAGACAGCGGTGACGGCTCAGATTCTGCTCAAGGCTTTAACTAACCTGCCACACACAGACTTCACTCTCTGCAAGTGCATGATTGACCAGAGCCACGTATCCTGACGCCAACCTCTGATCCATGATTGTGTTATGTCGCCACTTTCTCTGTCTTTCCATTTCCATGCATTGTTTTTCTGTCTCCACTGGCCATTTCCTTGACCCTGGTGTCACAGCAGGAAGAGCAGTCGATTCGACAGATCCTGTACTTGGGGAACCTGCTTGAGACGTGCCACTTCCAGAGCTTTTGGGTAACAGACATGTCATCACTCATGAATTGACCGTCTCTAACACGCGTGTGTGTTTTTCCAGGCCAGTCTAGAGGAAAACAGGGATCTTATTGATGGGATCACAGGGTTCGAGGAGTCTGTGCGGAAGTGTACGTGAACAAATCACATCTCAATATCTGTACATCTCACATCTCAATACTGTTTTTTGCTTGTTTTGTTTTTGTTCAGTTATTTGCCATGTAGTGGGAATTACATATCAGAACATCGGGCACCGGCTTCTGGCAGAGATGCTGGGGGATCCACTAGGTGTGTGGCTTTTTTTTTTTTTTTCTTTTGGAGATGTCAAAGACTGATACCTGTCGTATCCTCAGACACTCAAGTAAAGCTCTGGATGAATAAATACGGCTGGACTGAGAATGAAGATGGACAGATATTTATTCACAACCAGGAGGAGAGCGTCAAACCCAAAAACATTGTGGAGAAGATCGACTTTGAAAGTAAGTATGTTCTTAGTGCTTGCCTCTTCATGTGATCCTGACAATGTGTGTGTCCGCAGGTGTGTCCAGCATCATGGCAACATCCCAGTGACCAACTTTCGGACCCCGCAGAATACTCCTCACAATAAACTATTGGTTATAGATCCTGTTGTAGTTTTGGAACTCTGTTGTAGCTTCAAAGGTCTTGAAGAGGAGGGCCAGTAGCAACATTTTCACGGACACCAGTAAATTAGTCTAAACCAGAAGGGTCAAATTCAATTGCAGAAGGGGCCAAAACTCAAAGCACGTGTTGGGTCGAGGGGCGAACAGGACAAGCATTTTTAAACAAGCTAAAACTGAATATTTTTTAATATAAACGTGTATAAAATTAAATAGCAATAATATAGTATGTATATATAAGAATAATAATAATGATAATAATACAAGGCAAGACAGCTAAAGCACTGCATCATGGGATCTGCAGTTGTGCTCAGATAAATAATTGTGCAATTATTGCTTCATAATGCCGGTCCAATAATACCCAAAAAAAACATAAAAGGATCTTGTGGCCAGGGTGAAACTGTGCTGGACAGAACATGGACCCCGGGCCAAATAAAGCCAATTTAATCAAATATTGATCTGGACGTGAGTTCAATTGAATTTTAACAAGTGTAATGTATTCTAATTGTCAATTGTGCTATAAATGCTGGACATATAGAGGATCAATATTGCGTTTTTCTACTCATTCCCATACATTGATCAAGATTAGATTCAAGTTTATTGTCGTTTTGCAAAATAAATGTACAGAGACGATGAAATGCAGAAGATACATAGAATAGGGACAAATGCAACTCTTTGTAAGTGAATTATGCTACTAAAATACATGCAGTCTTAACGAATACTGTACAATACAAATACTGTATACGTATGCATAATGCACAGCCAATTAAAACGGTTTTTATATAAACACGAATAAGGTCTTTGCAATTGTTCAAATTGCTATCGTTTAAATATATAAAAAGTTCAAAAAATGTCTGACGTAACTGAGGAAAGTACAGTGCACAGGGAAAAAGTTTGTTCTGGCTAACAGTGTAATAATGGCTGTGATATGTGTATAATAAGATGAACATGTCTCATGTTTGTACGGAAGTAGGTTTCTATCATAATACGTTGACGTTAATGATGTCACTTTATTCGGTCGTGAGGTAAGTCGCTTCAGATAAACTCGTCTAAAAAAATCACAGCTATTTAGCTAAATTTTGATCTCTTGGTCTGATATTCTCTCAGTAAAGACTTCTATTTCTATCTTCATTGGGGAGTTAAACGCCATAGAAATTTTCTGAAAAAATACAACGCGGAAGTTGCGTTTACTCGGATTGGTCAATGAACACCGGTCTTTATTCTGATTGGTTCATTTTCTATTTCCGCCGCTATTTCTGTGAGACGGTTCAGAGATGCTGCCCGGACTGCAAATAAACCCGTCCATGTCTGCGTCTAATAATTAAGGTTTTGCTTGGAGCAACACGTCGTAACGCGATGCAGGTTATTCCAAATCTTCTGTATTTGAGCGTTTGTGTTTTTATCAGACGCTGTTAGCGACCAACGAGTCCATATCGTTTGTGGTGTTCCAGAGAATTTGATGTTCTAACATTCCAGTCAAAATTTAGAATGGAGACATCAGCATGGCAAATGGATGTAAAGCAATGAATAGTACTTTTTACGTTGTGGCTATATATATGCTATCATTCCTGGTTTTGGAATGCAACTATTATAAACAAAACTTTTTAAACTGTTCTCTAAATGTTTTTAAATGAACAAATGCGTATTAAGACAAGCACCTTTCTGAGGATAGAAAAGAACCCTTAAATGTCTGTCCATCTCAGTCTGTTTCCATCCATCCATTGTCTTGAATCACTTCAATTTCTGGGTCACATTAGCTGGAGTCAATCACTGGGCCTGAAGGTGGGACACACCCTGGATTGATGGATAACCAATCACAGAGCAGGACACACACATTAAATTCCACTCATACGCCACCGTGCCACAGCGATCAGCCAGTTTATATTTGTTTTTATTTGATTGTACCTATTTTCTGTACAGCAAGGGTCTGACGGTGACCAGCGCGTGGTGGTGCTGCGCTCGGAGTCACATGGGCAGCAGCTGCTCTCTGTTCTCCAGCGGTTCAGAGAGAAACACACTCTGTTTGATTTCAGCATCTGTGTTCAGAACCAGAACCTGCCCTGTCACAGATGCGTCCTGGCGGCCTGCAGCCACTTTTTCAGGTTTGCAAGCTCACAAACTACATTTGCTGAATGTTTTTAGTTTTATCGATTGACGTTTAATTGAATGATGTAATCAAATCCATTTGAATGTTTTGTGCAATTGTTGCATTAACTTTTTCTCAGTTGTGATGTACCGTCTGTTTAAAATGTAAGATGTGTTAGAACTTTCTTATTTTCAATAAATGGGGATATTTTTGATCAGTTTATGGCTTTTACAGTGAGCTGATGCATATTTGTACTTAGAGTATGTACAGTATGCAATTATACAGAAAATGGGGATTAACTGATATTTCTAAATAATTTGCATATTTTCAGAGATATATTTGTGGTGTTCAAGACAAGAATGAACACAATTGCAGGGGACAGGGCTTTTATTTTACAAAAACAACAAAACAAAAGGCCACTATAGATGTCCAGTCTGGTAAAAACCCTGTAAACCAGTCCAGTTTGTGTGTGTGTGTTATTTTCCAGGGCATTGTTTGAACTGGACATGCAGGGGCATGATGACGCAAGTGTGACCCTCAGTGTCCTGTCACCACAGGCTGTCCGCTCCTTTCTGGACTTTGCCTATACTGGAGAGATAGAGATCCGAAACGACAATGTGGAGATGCTGTTCCAGATGGCTTCCTTCCTGCAGGAAAGACACCAGCACTAGGTGGTGGTAAATGTGATGTACTGGCTGATCATCCCCTTCTTCTCATCGTCTACAGGTTGACTTCCTATCTCATGGCTGCAGTGACTTCCTGATCCGAGGCCTCCAGCTCTCCAACTGTCTGGAGCTGTTGGCACTGGCAGAGGGATATGGCTCAACCTGCCTCCTGCATAAAGTCACAGAATTTATTACGCACAATTTCCACTGTCTGCACTCTGATCAGGACTTCCTGGAGGTACCAGCACTGGTGTTTGAACGCTGCCTGGTGGCAGATGCTCTTAGCGCTCCAGATGAAGAGTCTGTCCTGCATTTTGTCCTCAAGTGGACGCGGCACAAGCCACAGATCCGCCAGAAACTCCTTCCTGGCCTTTTGGCACATGTACGACTGCACCATGTCCCGCTCTCGACTCTAGAGGAGATGGTAGATGGCGAGGAGCTGGTGTCCGGCGATGAGCATTGCAGCAGAGCCATCAGAGACGCTTCAGTCCGAGCCCAAGAGTTTGAAGGCCTCTTCTTGGACGCTCGGCCTTCCACCACCTCCACTTACATTTTTGTGCATAAAACTATGGAAGAAGAAGGTACACGTCATGCTTTCTGCTACAATGTCACGGCGAACCACTGGAGAGAACTTCCACTGGACGCTGCAAGACTCCTGGACACACCGGGCTCCTCGCTGACCAGTTTTGGGGAGAAGCTCTTTGTCATAGGTGGATGCCAACAAGGCTGCACTCGTTCTGTTCGCTTGCACATCTCAGAGCCTCACCATGATGCCACAAATAAAGTCTGGGTTTACTGCCCCGTATCAAGGGTCTTTGCTCCAGCCGTGCCCATGGAGCACCCACGGTCCATGCATGCGTCCATCAGGGCTCTGGGTCGCATCTTTGTGATTGGTGGAAAGCCCAGTGGTCCTTGTGGCAATGCCAGCTTGGTGGATGTAGAGTGCTTGGACCCTTTGGTCCCTCAGTGGACGTCTGTCAGTCCTCTTCCAAAAGCCATTTACTTTCCCGAGGTAAGCGTCTGTGGAAGTGGACTTTACTTACTTGGATCGGAGGTGGAAAACACTGAGGTTTTTAACCCATTACTGGACTGCTTTTTTCGATACAATATTGAGGCGGATCAGTGGTGCCAGCTGGTGGCAGAGTTTGGCCAGTTCTTCCACGCCACCTTAGTCAAGACTGTGTCAGTGGAGGAGTCGCTGTATGTGTGTGACCTCTCTACATACAGAGTGTTCAGCTTCAGCACCAGCAGTGGAGCGTGGAGCAACGAGGCTTCTTTCGAGTGTGCTGGTTTTAATGCCAATGCCATTGAGGTTGCTAGTAAGATCTACATTCTGGGAGGCGATTACGCACCCAAGGAGATCTCGGATGAGGTCCAGGTCTACGATAGCCGGAGCTCAGAATGGCAGGAAGTGGCACCAATGCCACATCCTCTTACTGAATTTCACTGTGTGGCGTTGAGCTTCACCGCTCACAGAGATCCGTGGAAAACCGAGGTTGAGAATTCGTCCTGAAAATCTGAGGCTTTTTAGGGGACTGGAAATGGGTACAAAACTTAAAACACATCAAAAATATTTGTGATATCTGTTTATAAAGAAACAATATTTGGAGAAACTGAAATCTACAAGGAATGACCCCATCTGATTTGCATTACAGAATCGGCACCAGTATAGTCTACGACGACAAATTGGAGATCGCCTGTCAGAATTCAATTCTTGTCGTTTCAATGCTCGGACAGATGTTTGTTAGCTGTAAATAATATAATTAGCTGTTCAATAAATGTAAACACGAATGCTGACGCCAAACATACTGATACATGTTCACTAAATTAGTGAAAGTCAAAAATTAATGTATGACATTATTGTGTCAAAGGGGCGGAGACTTGCAATCTCTACATGCCAGCAAGTTCAGCTGAAATGTTCAAACTGTTTGGTGGATCACAGAAGTAGTTTAATTCAATAATCATGACGACAAATAGTCTGCATGTTGTGTTTGTTTCGATTGCGTGTGCATGTTTTTAGTGTACTGTATAAGTGTGGGAGAGAGTGTTGTGTGTGACTTTCTTTGCGTTGTAATGTGCTTATGAGAGTGAAATTTTGTATGTGTGTATGTTAAAATCGGATTAGGAAAGGGTATTGGATTGCGCTCATTATTAAATGACACTGATCAGAAGCCTAAAAATGTGATTGGACATCCCTACCTACAATGATTTGTTTGCCAGGTTCCTAAATAGAATTTGACATTATAGCAAAAAAGAACAAAGGCCTTTGGGGATCAAAAAGGTGTTCACTACTAGACATTGTTTTCAGACATTGTTAATACATATAGATTCAAGTTTGTTTCTGCATGTTTGTGATGCCTCTGACCCTCGTGCGTTATAGCCAATGTTAACATACTACTGTAATTACCTGTATATATGCAAGTGACCAGACACACACATTAAAGAAGCTGGCTTTTTTTGTTGCACATGTTGTGTATGTGTTGCTTTTATGAGCTGTGGGGTCAAATGTCAGAGAAGGTTAGTGTTTCCAGGCGGATTTCTTCTGGTCACATGACGCTCAGGTGTAATTGGAGGCCGCATGCATTATTCAGGCCAACCAAGCTGATTGGCTGCTGCCGGGACACCTGTCTTACACACGATCTGTGAGCTCAGACCTTCAGCAGCATCTCAGGTCGAGTATTCTTTTCTCTAGATTTGTATTTTATTTTAGGAAATCGACTTCTCTGGAACTTTACAGAAGGGGATCTTCTGATTAAAAAAAAAACAGAAGTTTTGCATCTTCTCAGCATAAATACCATCACTTGCTGTTTCATTGGTGTATTTACTGGAAGAAGGTTAGGATGGTTTCTCCAGCCATCGCTCTGGCGTTTCTTCCTCTGCTACTCACACTGATCATCCGGTACCGCTACTATTTTGTGTTGCTCTTCCGGGCCGTACTGGTTCGATGTGTGCGGGACAGACTGACAGGCCTGAGCCGAGAGGAACGAGCGTACCAGTACGTCCTGACTCACGCTACCCCAGGAGATGCCCAGAACATTCTGGAGACCTTTGACCAGTGGTGCAGCAGAATCGAGTTCATTAGCCACATCGGGCCTAAAAAGGGTATGAGCACTTGACATTGGGCTCTTGTTGCAGGAAGAACATAACCTCCTGTGTGTACAGGGAAGATTGTGGAGCGACTACTGCAGGAACACGCTCCACTGACCGTGCTGGAGTTGGGCTCTCACTGCGGGTACAGCACCGTGCTCATGGCTCGCTCGCTGCCGGTGGGAGCCCGGATCTTTTCTGTGGAGATGGATGTGGGAAACGCATCTGTGGCCGAGAAAATCATCCGGCTGGCGGGCTTTGATGATGACACGGTGAGTCAAGAAGGTTCTGCAAACATCTAAACCACTGACGTTTTGTTGCTTTCTGGATTTTTTGTGTGTGCTGAATGTGCCAAACGTACAGTAGTTTTGCTTGACCCGGTAGAATTTCATGAATTGTAGCTGTATTGATTACTAGAGTAATGATACATATTCTGTTAATTATCTTAGCATAATTTGCTTTGCTTTATTTATATTTGAATGACATGTTTACTTTCGTTATACATTTTATTCTTTAGGTTTTTAAGACATTCACTCTGCAGTCGGGAAAGAAAAAAAATTATTGTACAGGGAATTTTGGGTCCTCTGCTTATGGAAATAAATGATAAGAATTATGACTTTTATGAATTGAACAGATTTTATTTCAATTTATGAATTATCTATTATTCCTCTTCAAACTCAAACGTAAGTATCATGGTAATTATGTAAGTAAACT
This sequence comes from Paedocypris carbunculus, assembly GCA_028128575.1. NCBI lineage: Eukaryota > Metazoa > Chordata > Actinopteri > Cypriniformes > Paedocypris > Paedocypris carbunculus. Next base: position 1,219,234 of record SOMO01000013.1, on the reverse strand, counting down.
TTGTTTATATAGCACTTTTCCCAGATAAAATCAAAGTGCTTTACAAGGTGCAACCACAGATGAAAAAATAAAAGGCAATAAAATCAACAAGATTATTTTAAAACTACAGCAAGTTAAAAAAAAAAAAATCATAAAATCAGTCAAGTAATATATTTCTGAAGTGTCTGCAAAAAACATCTAATAACGTCTTCTCTATAATTTAACAGTATAATTTAAAGTATTATCTATAATTGAATGAAACAATTATACTATCTACTCCACAATAAACATAGGTGAGCAAACTTCACAATAGTGTTATGTACAAATGTAACAATATTTTAAAAGTGTCTGTAAATTAGAAAACTGACCACTTTATGATATAAAAGCTGCTGATTTTTTTCCACTTTTATTTTCATAATAATTATTTAATTGCAGATAATTTAGAAACACAAAGTTACAAACCTTTTACTCTATATTCTTCAGTTCAGTCTTTTAGCAGCATCTTCCTACCTAGCAGATCTATATATCTTCATAATTTATGTTATGTTTATACTTAAAAATGTTTTAATAATATTTTTGGTTACATAACTACTGTAATTATATTTTGTGTATATATATATATATATATTATTTTATGCTTTTGTCTTGATAAATGTCATTAACGCGGCTTTCTCTGTAAGTGAATGTTGTTGGCCGGTGCTGTGTGCAGGTCGAGCTGATTGTGCGTCCCTCAGACGAGGTGATTCCGCGTTTGCGCGAGGAATACGGTGTGGAACATCTGGATTTTGTGCTGATGGATCATTGGAAGCGTTGCTACCTGCCGGACCTGCAGCTGCTCGAGGGCTCCGGCCTCCTTACAGAGGGTTCGATTGTCCTCGCAGATAACGTCATCTTCCCTGGAGCGCCCAACTTCCTGCGGCACGCCCGGCGGTCCGGCCTGTATGAAGTCAGAATTCACCGTGCAACACTGGAGTACATCCGTGGTATTCGAGACGGCATGGCTGAACTGACTTTCCTTGGTCTGAAGTGAAGCAGAGGTCACACTGGAAACTTGGATCTTCCTCTACTGGACTGCCATTGTGTATTTGTTTCACACCAGAGGTTATTCGAAAACGGAATATGAATTGAATGCCATGTCAAATTACACATGTGGAACTTTCAAATCATCTTATTGAAATGAACAATGCTAATGTTTGGACTTTGTGAATGATGTTGTAAATTATAACTGTTCAAAAACATATCATTTCTTAACATTTGTAAACGTTGTTGAGAGGGCTTTGTCATGACTTGTACAGCCCACTAGAGGGCGCCTGAAGGCCCACTGGATGAAATTCTAACACTGCATACAAAATCCTGACTCGTATGAAGTTTTCTTCACCTCTGCCTTGGACTTGAATGTAATAGATTATCAGTGCAAATAATACATGTTTTTTGTTTTATTTTTTTTTTAATTACAAAAGGATTGTTGTCATACAATAACATTTCTGTAATTTCGGTCAACAGCCATTGTCTTGAAAGTCTTGAAAAAAGACAATTCAATAAAAACTATTCAAAAAATATTTCACAACAATGTGAAATAAATAATCAACAACTTTATTTACATACTGGGAGTTAAAGTTTAACAACAGTCATCCTCTCCCCACTCTTTATCAGTAATCGGTCACCTGTTGACTAATAAAGCGCATGACGAGTGTCAGTGACTCACATGTTCAGGCTTGTAGTGTAAATCATGTATGTTACAGGATCTACATCATCCACTGGTCCTGATCCTGATCTGCCCCCTCCATGTCGACCTGTCAGTGATCAGAACAACAAACACGCATAAGCAAACACACAACACACATTAAAACTAACAATACCACCTGCATTAAAAAGCAAATCAGTACAGTACTGATAATATACAGGCACAATTCCATATTCACACCGTGTGACATTTTAGTTTTTTGCCTATTATTTATGTATTGATTAGTCTACAGGTATAATCAAATCAATGGTGTGTATTACCTGCTAGTGTAATTTTCATTTCACCATTTTATTTCTATTCCTCATTGCACGTAAAATAATTTTTACTTTGCGTCACTTAATGTGCATTTGTTCATCTAAAATAAGTATATGTAACACATTCTTTTTAACTTTTAGGAACAATTTGGAACATTAATGACACTAATCACTCACACACACACACACACACACACACACGTATATATATTTATTTATGAGATGTACCTGCTATTTTATCATTTGAAAAAAAAATCGTACAAAAACTATACAGTATAATTTCTCTATTTAAAACATTTTGAAACACTAAATTGGTGTGGGTGAGGGTGTGTGTGTGACGGTGCATATTGACACCTTGTGTGTGTGTGTGTCTACTGACCTCATTGATTTCTCCCTCATCAGGAAACTCATTGTAGATGTTCATGTCGTCTATGTCCTGCATGTCTTCATCGTCTTCAGAGTCTTCCTCACTGTCCTCCTCATCTTCATCATCCTCTTCCTCCTCTTCATCAAAAGTCTGTAAGAAGTTAACACAATGTGAATAACGGGACAGTGCGAGTATTTATAGAATTATCCAACCTCGAAGACGGGACGACCAATTGGCATTAGGCTGTTGTCCTTTTCAGCAATGTTCTGTAACTGTGGAAAGAAGCAGGTTAAGAGATCAGAACATTTTCTCCGAGCAGCGTGGGTGTCCAGGGCCGGTTCCTCACCCATGTCTGGTGCTGTTGCTCTTGCTGGTGCAGCTCAGCTTCATCAACACATGGACGGTCCAGATTAAACCACAGAGACTCTGTCACACGGGGGAAGAGGGATGGGAACAGGGTGGACATTCCTGCGAGAGAACAACCATTTTGAAAGCAAATTCATCTATATCTAAAAATGTATCTAACGACGCTGGATTATTTTACTTACACAATTTATGTTTTTACACGAGATTTGGGTTTTGATAATATGTTGTACGACGTGTCTCACGTGTGCAGTTTACAGTTCTCACAGTTTTACTACTGATAAATTGTCTAACGATAGATTTTTGTCCTCGTTTCTGAAGCCCACGACCATTATCTTGTACCGTATTTGATATTTTAGGAAAACCCAATAGTAAACGTAGTTAATTCTAGAATACTAAAGTACGACAGAAACATGAAATATATTATACAATTATAAAACAAACGATTGTTTTACAAAGTCAGATTTGTAAGCTTAATAAGCAATTTACCTGCAGTACTCGACAATGTTTAAATTTAAACAAAGCGGAAGAGCGTGCACCACCTAACGGTTCCATCGAAACACAGACGGTGGTTATTTAGTTCCGCCAGATGAATCCCGGCGAATTTTACTACATTTAGAAGTTTGTGAGGATTTGTGATTATTTCTGAAAAATGTGCGTGTACATTTCATTTGGTAAACACGTATTGTGCATTTATTTTAATTTTCATGTACAAGTAAAGTACCCCTACTCAACGTGTGCGTTGTATTTCCAACAATTTACACTCTTAAAATTGGCGTTTTTT
>SOMO01000013.1:1162814-1193359 GCA_028128575.1 Paedocypris carbunculus | reverse complement strand
GTGAAACAAATCATTGAGGGTTAAAAAAAAAAACAAAAAAGACAAGAAGACAATACTGTAGGGCTGATCAATGGGCCGGGCTAACATGTATGGGGTGGGGCCAATGATGTAAAGGAAGCAGCTAAGATAGTAGTCTACGATTTAACCAGCTGCTTTTTGTTGTCATCTGATAATTAATCTAATAAATGAATACACATAATCCGAGCACATAATGTAAGCAGATTGATATTATTAATATTATTGATCATAAGTTGATAATATAAACATTTTATTGAGGGTTAGTGCAGGATTAGTGAATTTTTTGAAAATCATATGCACGAAGTACAGATCATATAATCAACAAACACAAAATCACACAGATTAAAGCAGCATATCTGCGTGTCATCAAATAATGCCCCATCACTATCTAATGACAGTTTGATGTTCCTGAAGATGGAAGTGACAGCGTGTGGTTGATGTGTGTTCAGGCTGTACTGACGACATCGTGACCAGTGATCACTCACCCGTGTTCGGCACCTTTGAAGTCGGCGTGACGTCACAGTTTGTGTCTAAGAAAGGTGAGCGGCGATCCAATCTCCGTCCCGACAGGTGTGGTTCCTGAGTGAAAACGCATTTCCACTCCTCCTCTTCCTCCTCAGGTCTGCCCAAGTCTTCAGAACAGGCGTACATTGAGTTCGAGAACATTGAGGCCATTGTGAAGACAGCCAGCAGAACCAAGTTCTTCATTGAGTTCTACTCCACCTGCCTTGAGGGTCAGACACAAGCACTCAAGCACTCATTGTGTGTCTTCAGCCGCCGCCGTGTTTATTCTGCGTGTGTGTCTGTGTGTGCAGAGTTTAAAAAGAGCTATGAGAGCGACACTCAGAGCAGCGACAACATTAACTTCCTGCGTGTGGGCTGGTCGTCCAAACAGCTCACCACTCTCAAGCCCATCCTGTCCGACATCGAGTATCTGCAGGATCAGCATCTTCTGCTCACGGTCAAGTCACTGGACGGGTTTGAGTCTTATGGTGGGTGTCTGCGCTGTGCAACTGACAACAGCTTCTTAGAAAATATAAAAGTATATGAAATTAAAAATGCTTTTATTTGTCCCACAGCAGGGAAATTGTAAGTCACAACAGCAGAAAGAATAGTATACAGTAATCCCTCGCTACTTCGACTATCCCGGATTCACTGTTTCGCGGATTTTTTTCTTTATTACCTATATTCGCAGATTCATNGATCTTAAACCAGAAAGCGCACCGACCATTATCTCTTCTCAGGTTCGAAAAACAGGCCAACATATAAACAAAAAAAATAGCTGAATACTTCTGGTTTCTCTAAACAATTGTAAAAAAAAAAAAAAAACGAAAATGTTAAATAATGTTAATGTTAAATAATGTGAGTAATTTTGCACAAGATGTATCTTTTAAATGCATTAACCATGAAAAAAAATTTGTTCCTCAGTCTTTTTGATGGCTACTTCTCACTCACTCAATCTCATATATATTAATACATAAAGATCTATATGAAAAATAAGTAAAGAACCAGGCATAAATTAACATAAACATAAATAACACCGCACACACACTCTATAAATAATTAACCACAACCATAACACAGCATACATCATAATGAACATAAACACAACGATAAAAAGTGCTGCATATATCATACTGATGATCAATTCATCAGTAAACTACATTTCTGTGAGTGTGTTCATGACATTGATGCGGCACCACAGTTCTTTATCCAGTCGAGTGAAATGACAGGAATAATCTTGTGTTTGTTTGTTTGCAGTCAATCAAAGCGGCTTATTTTCATTTCACATTCCTGAAATGCTTAATCACGTCTCCAAACACACGTATGGAGTCGGGCCGGCCTCCTCCGTCACTGGCTGTCCCTCAGGGTTTGACCAGGATTTGACTCCATGATCAGGGAGAGGTCAGGACTGCCACCCCTCATGCCCTGTCACTGCTCGCCATCATACGCGGATCCCCAATGATATGTGTGAGTCTTGTTGGGCCTTCAAATGCTCTAGCTAGTCACTGCACGGAAGAGCCTCTTGTGTGTGTGTGTGTGTGTGGTTGGGTCCGGGGGGTGAATGGGGGGGTCACCGCTGATTACTGGCATATAAACAAAAATCATTCAGAGCACTGACAATGCTTTAGTTTACCTCCCATCTGAGGCGGAAGACATGCCACACGCTTACATAAGGCAAACAATATGTGGCAATGTTTACGGACTGCTGGAAGTGCTGTTTGGACACACACACACACACACACACACACACACACATTAAAACAGAAGTTCAGAATTGGGTTCAGAAAAAGGTCAGTTGCACACTTAACACACACTGCACTATTAACTAAATGTTTCCTTAATTGTTTGAATGATATGCGGATTGTGTGCCCCTCTTCCCCTGCCCCCTGTTCACCACTAATCCTCGTGACCCCGCGGCGGCCGCTCAGGTGGACGTGTGTGCGCTGCAGGGGCGGAGCCTCGGCCACACTGACCCACGGCTGAACTTTACTGAGATTTCCTCTGTAGTAATGGAGTGTGTTGCGCTGTGTAGAGATGCATCTGTTTCTGTTTCTGCACCGGCCGTCACTTTGTTCTGCCTCTGACATCCTCATCACTAGGCCAGATTTACTCTTTCTGCCTGCGCCGCCTTCACACACATCAAGCATTGGTGAAGCATTTTACCTATGCAACGTCCTTTGCTGGATAATAGTCATTTCTGTTATAATATTACCAACACATCTCCATAAAAACATTTGTATTTTAAAGCCATGATTTGGTGAAGCGTTGAAAATTGTTTTTTTTTTTCCTACAGAAAAATAACGAAGAATAAAGAAAATTACAATAACTAATACATTTACTTTCAAAGAAAATAATTAATAATTCCTACTTCTATTATTATTATTATTATTATTATTATTATTAATAAAACACATTAGAATAAAGCGTGTTTCATGTTAAAATTTTATAAATTAAAATATGAATTAAAAAATATTTAATACAATTTGTTTTTATGTTTCATAAAATTGCTTTCTAAACGTCCGAATTTCTGTCTTTTCTTTTCTATTCCGCAGATTGTCCAATCACAACGAGCCACACTCCAGCCACCATCACTTCCAGACTGTTAAACCACTTCATAAGTTACATGTGCATTTTTACAAAAGTGAATCAAATTCACAGTCACTTTGATACTGGTGAGGAAAGCTTATAAATATCAGAAAATAAACCCCGATCTATAGCGACTGGATGTGCTGATTTGTCTGAATGACCTGGAGCAGTCAGCACTAGTAGTTAGCAGGGACTAAACAAACACTACTGCCCTTCAAAGTGAGAGGAAGCTTCATAAATCCAGCCCGGTGACAGGAGACGGCGTAACTCCTCGGCTCCTGCAAACCTCTGCTCCGCCTCAGCCATTCTGTCTTCACACCATCCAGCAGCAGGACAACTGAGGTCACAGCAGGCCAGAGCACAGGTGAAGATCAACACGTTTGCCTCCTTCAGACGCTTGCGGTATCAAACTTGTTCACATAAGTTGTACCCTTTTCTTATGTTGACAAGTGATATGGATATGAATGTTGTTGTCAACATTTCACCTAAAGCCACTTGAGCTGACTCAGCTGAGAGAATTGAGATGTTCTTTTCACGTCCCACAGCAAGTGTGAAATCTAGACTGGTTTGTGACTTAATAGGAGCAATATACATCTATAGCCAAATGGAGGCATTTTGCACACTTCCCTTTCTCATCATCTTGCACGCACGCACAAACACACACACACACACACACACACACACACACACACACACACAGCTGTTCCTTCCCACTCTTGGCCTGATGGCCACCAATAAACACAAAAAGTTCACATTCCCAAAGGTGGCGAGGTCAGGACCTCAAAATAAAACGACAAATCTGATTGTGGAATCAACACGTGTCGCGGGCAGGGGTGGAGGGTAAGCCGAGGACAGAGGCGAGCGAGAGAGCAGCGCTGTCAGTCTCTGAGAAGAACGCCTCTGAGCTTGTCCTCTCGCCGACCTTCAACTGCTGCATTACATCAACACCACTTACAAGTTAAGATTCTAGCAGTTTTGCCTGAAGTTCACGTTTAGAAAACCCCCAGTTTAACTACCCAGAAAACGTACTGTTAACAAAACTTCTTGCTTTAGTGGAATCAATCTGAAGTATTACTTGTTGATTCCAACTAAGAATAAAACTCCAGAGTTTAGTCTCACTTGATTTCAAAATCAAGAACTTTCAAATCAAGAAACTGTAAAGTACTCTATGAGTACTATCAACTGTAAGCATGAGGTATCTTCTGGAATAGGGCCGGATCTGTTTTGAACTTTTTTTTCTCTATTTTCACTCTTTTCCTGAGGTTCTGAGAGATCTACACCTGTGCTCAGAGGATGATTGGAGTAGCTCTGGACAGCAGTGGATGGATTGTGTCCAATGGAGTGTCAGGTGGGATTGCGTCATTCTGGATTACTGACGAAGAATGGTGTCCCCTGGAGAAACAGGTGAGAGAAAAAACTGCAAGTGAGGTGAAATTGTGCCAGACCAGAATTTGAACCTGCAATGCCCGGGTTTCAACTCCTTACCACTGGACCTCAACTGCCACAGATGACAAAGAATTGTGTTCTCTGGAATGTCAGATTGGAGATGATGTTGTTCTGGATTGTTGAAGTGACAATTATGTCATCTGGAGCATAAGATGGGAGATGAAGGCCTGTGTCCTCCTAAACATCAGACAGGAGATGACAGATATTCACTGCGGTAAAGATTGTGTCCGCTGGAAAAATTGAATGGAACATGGAGTCTTTCTGGACCTTTGGAAAGGTTTTGTGCCGTTCTTCATCATTTGTGAGCACAGGTAGAGTTCATTAATAACCACCAGTGGAGTGACGGTCATTCCGCCTCAAACCAACTTTGCCCAAGCACGAACTGTGCAATAAAAAAAACCCCTGTAAATAAACTAATTCTTAAAAGAGGACTGAAATGTAGACTTTTGGGTCAGATCTAATGTAATTATTGTACCAAAATATTTTAGAAAATATTTAAAGTATTAGAATAATGAATAATAAAGACAAGGGTGAGTGTGTTTTTGTGGTAAGACTCACATTAAACGTCATTCCCCTCCTGCTGAACTCTGCTCACTGTTTGACCTGATCTTATCATTCGCTTTCACACTTGTGGCGCTTCTGGTTGTAATTATAGCGTGTAATGGAGCGTCCTGTCAGTGCGTCTCAAACCCTGCCGGCATCTTATCTCGCTGGCTGAGCATCTGCTCAGAAGACAGATCTGCCATGACACTTGCACCAGGTAGTCGCGCACCCGGACAATGGAGGATCTCTGCAGGTGCGAGAAGCTTCTGTGGTGAAAACAAGAGCTGTAGATTTGTGATTTAATTTCCAAATGGCTTGTTCTAATTCTGTATCAGCTTGTAATAAATTCCAGAATCTCTGGATGGAATCACAGATGACCCTAAGGATATGAACATGGCAGACAAAACAGCAAGGGCATGTGACCGCCTCAGGAACATTGGTCTAACAGGAACATTATAACAGGAGCTTGTTTACGTGACCATCATGTTTTTGATATGAATCAACAATCAACCGAGTCAAACGTTGGAATCCCACAGAATCTCAAACACACTTTTTCTCAACAGTGTCAAACAATCTGTACTGTTTGACCTAAAACACTTTTGTGCTCTTGTACATTTTTTCTTAGAAATTCACAAAAGGCAGTTTTACTAAATAAACTTTATAAAAAAAAGTTGTCTTTAGAGCCAATGGAGAAAAGTCAACTGAACGGTGCATTATGCTTAAACGAATGCAGATGAACAAGAAGTTTTATTGCTTGCTAGTTTAATTTAGAAACTAAATGTCCTATGAAAAATGAAACAAGGATTTTATTGAAAAAAAAAAAAACGTTTATACTTAATTGGTACATTCATTAAGGACAAGACAAAGCTACATTTTGTATGTGTGCCTGTTGTTGCCGTCTGTGATGCTATTCAAACAACCATTTATTGTTGAAACGTTTCTATGAAATTCAATATGTAATGAATACTTTTGTTGTTGAGCTTAAGTTAAAACAGGCTTTACTGCATTAAGGGAAGTGACGTTACTTAGTGTCCATTCAAAGACAATGAAGAATAAACTAATTGGAAGCACAGAAAAAGTCTAAAAGGTGTGAAGATTCCAGGAAGACAGTTGCATAGGGATTCTCCGATTATAGTAATAGGTAATTTCAAGTTTTTTCCATAGATAGGGCCACTGGTGCAGTAGGTTTAGAAGTTAGTCACAATATGTTTAGCCACTCATTGACTGATTGGCCTAGTTGTGGGATACAAAAATAAAAGCCTTTGCAATTACAATAGGGTTCTAACCCTTTCGGGTCTTGATACCTAGCACAAATTATACATAAACATATCTAGCCTAAAAATAAATGTGATGAATGCTAAAAACAACTTCATAACTTTATGGCTAGCTTTATGATTCTCTATTCTTATGAATTCTTTGGGAAATACTGTTTTCCTTAAAGAGTTTAATAATTCTATAATAAAAGAAAGAACTACAACTCAACTGCCGAATGTGTGTTTGACCACCAAAGCTCGCTCTGAAATTATCTCATATTCAATCTTCTATACTGCTAATTCTCATTCCTTTTAGCACAGAACAAATTCTCCAGTTTCATTTTCCAATGAAACTAAAGATAAGGTTATCCCATTTCAATGTTAGATGCTTTACAATTATGATTTTCAAACTTATAACGACCTCGTGGTTTGAATGAGAACAGCTATCGAGGTTTTGTTTGTACAGTAGCTCATTGTTTCATTGTGGATTACAAATGAAGTCCAATTTTCTAGAGCAACGTCATGCTTTCATAATGTCAGCACAATCTTCTTATTGTTAGACTCTGGTGTTGATTCAACTCTTGTCTCTGTGTGTGCACAGTGCTTCATCCACCTATGAAGATTTTACAGCCACGCATCTCTTGTGAAGGAGCAGTTGTGAAGCGAACCACTTCCCCGTTTCGTTTGAGGTCAGCGTGAGTTGATTTCAGGCACACAGACCATTCCAGTGAACTGGTTGATAGGGTTCAGCCACAGTTCAGGGTAATTCTGGCTACAGAGAAATCTCCCATTCAAGCCCGTGTTTTGATCGGCTACCAATTAGCTTTGACACTGAGGTGCAGTCATTGCCGCTTGAGCTGACTTCAGGTCAGGGGAAATGTGTGTCTTTCAAAGTGCGACACAAAGCGATTGCTGATAACTGCTGATTTAGAGAGAAAATGAGACCGAGACTAAGACTAAGACAGACGGACAGACCAAAAGTGCTATTGTTTTGTGTTCAACTTCTTAAAGTCATTGACTCAAACTCAAAGAATGTTTATTATACATTTTTTTAGGGAATTTAGTAAATACGACCAAATGCTTCACAGTTTCACAGTGCTGACTTTATCCCCTTCATATTACGCTCAGTTTATCAATAAAATATGATAAGTAAATAAATAATATGACGTGACTTCAGATATTCACTAATTAGCTCGATTTTACATGAAACCCACCTTTTCATTATAACTAGTGACTTTTCTTTCTTTTTATTCAAAATAGTAGTGGTCCTCAGAAAAAATCTATTGAACTACATTAATAGAAAGTGGCTCTTCTCGTGGTTTGTTTATTTCTGTTTGTATTTTTTTTTTTCTACTGATTGCATTGTGATGATCAACATGCCAGGCTAAAACACTCCTGAGTGGATCCTGGCTCAACCCAGATCTTCAAACCAAGGTTCCGACTGAAGTAAAACACGGTCTCTCTGATGCTGATTGACGGAGAGAAAAGGAGGATTCAGCATCATCAGCTCAAGGTGAACCAGAGGGCAGGTTGGAAGAGACCCAGGACTGTCTGTTTGCCACCAACAACTCACTCCAGTTGCAGTGGCACTAACAGTGTCATGTAAGAATGAGACCTGCAGCTTCTGTCCTTTAACCCCTTCCTCTTTCTTTCTCACTCCCATGAAGGAGACAAGACAGACCTTTGATGCTTTTGATGAAAAATGGTGGATGGTTAAAAAACACACTCACCTATGATTGATTATGTGTAGTGTGACCTCAGAAAAGTGAAAATGGAAGACAAATGCACCTTCACACAGGAGTGTAAAATTTAAAGCAGGTATGGAAGAAATGTGTCTTCTGAACAGTATTCAGAAACAGAAAAGTAATCAAAGACGATATATACAGTATTTTTTGTTTGTGTGTTTAGCATAAGTTAATGAACAAAAAGACAATTGTAACTGATTGTCATATAATAACTTTCATAAGGAGGGAGGTATAAGGCTTTAGATCCAGTCGAAGTGTTTCTTTAAGTGTTTGCTTTAATTGTAACAATTCTGGTGCAATTCTTAAATACCACTAATAACATCAATGACAACAAAATCATGGAAATAATGATTGAAATGTCAGTAATGAACAGTAGCGCCATTATAGATAATTTCACTTTCCTGAATTTCATCAGCTGGGTAGAAATGCTGCTCGGTCCAGTATATGTTTCTCCTGAAAAAAGTTAGATCTCTCAAAAGTGTTACTAGAACACTAAACATGATAATACTACAGCTCAGGTCATAGATAGACTAACCTGAACGACCTGAAAGTCTCTCCTGCCTCTTAATCAAAGCAGATGGACACTGTGGCTTACAGAATGTTTAACGGTTTAAAGAAGATATACTGTAAGGCAGAAATACAAAGCAGATGGATCTGAACAAAATAAGATGCATCTCACAGACACGTGTGAGCTCTGAGCATGTGTACGAAGCTTGTATCTGTCTCCAGGACGTCCCTGGAGTGGACTGTAGTTAACCCCGCACCACATCCCCTTTCACTCCTTCTGACGATCAGGGGTCTATAAAGCTGATTATGGAAGCCGGTTTATGGAGGATCCTGTCTTTGATTCCAGCACCTGAATTGTCCCAGAGGGTGCAGAAGATCTGAGGACCATTCGCAGCAAGCTCACAGAGTTGTTAAGACAGCGGCAAGTATCAGACTGCTTTAACACGGGCATAAAATGCAAACTACCTTATGAGGGCGGGTGTGGAAAGTCAGTTCAAAGAAGCCAGGACCTGTCTTGATAATGTGTCTCCGCTTTGAACAAGCAGCCGAGGTGTCGCTCGCCATAACACACGCCTAACGGAAAGTGTGAAATGCGTCTTCGCAGCTTGCTACTGTAGAACTAAAAGTCGGAGGCAGATAAGAAGAGTCGGGGGCAGACAGGATGACTAGACGTGATAGAGGTGATACAGTACGTCGCCTCTCCTGCTCCTTTGTGTCTTCCTGTACTGTTATTGCCCCCCGGCCCCACTGCAACTTGAAGGGCTTCGGAGAATTTACATCTCCAGCTCAGGCAGGAAACAAGAGCTGTGGTGCACAATGCAAGTCATGTAGACACTTTGACTCCAGCTTAATGACGGCACTTAACAGGTACCGGTTCAGGCGACCCTGTGCCAAGTGCCGTAAACTACTCCAGCTTGGCTTTATGACATTTATTCTGCCTTTGCGCTCAATTTGAGTCATGAATTTGTAAACTGGTGAAGTCTTTTTTGCTGATTTTGCACTGTTGCTTGAGAACTTGCTTTCTTGAATACATACTTGTTTCTTTACATTTGAAAAGAAAAGATTGTACTTCTGTACTTCATTTTGGTAAAGCAATTATTCTCTGTATCACATTGGATATTAATTATACAACTGTATAAAAGTAATGGGACAATATGTGAATATTGAAACATAACCATATTTTTGAGTGTGGATTATAATAAGTTTGAATCATTTAAAAAATATTGTGGTGTACATTGTCAGATTTTTACAGATAACGTGAAAGCCAATGTAAAAAGACAGTCAAGAATATTATATATCCGGTAAATTCCTGAGACTTTTTGTTTTTTCACACAATTGATGCAACCTAGTCAATATTTCTACAAAGTAACACGTTTACAAACTAGGAAATTGCTTAAAAGACCAAGTTGCAAAAATGCAAGTATATTTGCTCTGCTACAAATAGTTTTTAAAGGAGTAATAATCAACCTCTTACGTCTTCTTTTACCTCTGACAAGCATTGATTATTTCATTGATTATTTATTAGATCTGGAAAGAGCAGCACTTTTTTTTAGCTTTTTCAGTCGAGCTGTTATTCAAAGTACCATGAATCTGAGTTCATATCCTAACGTTGTCTTCTACTTTAAAGTTTACTGTTATCCACAATGACGCACAGGATGAGCAGATCAGATTCACAGCTCATGGACTGTGGTACCAGGAGCTCTGGGATTCGACCCAACAACCTTCTGATCACAAGTCCAACTCTCTTATCTTTAGGCAACAACTGCCTTTTGATGTCATGCAAATAGATTTTGATAAACATGTCTGCTATTTTTGTTTGTACAAGAGCATTTGTACTTGTCAAAAGGCATGATCCTACTCATCAATAGGGTCATGCTCTCACGTTCATGATGTTTTGGCGAGACACTGGACTTGAGAAGCTGGTCACAGTATGCAGGAGAGGATGAAGCATTGTTTTCTAATAGGCAATAAATAAGAATTAGCATCAGTGGGGTTACGCGGGGGTCAGGAGAGGTCTGAGCGGGACTCTGGAGTTCACTGATAGACTCGACTGTCCTGACTGGATTCCCAGCTGTGAGCATCAATGGCCCTCATCTGTCCCTGTCTGTCTCAGCATGAGCTCAACCCAATGTTGCCCACCACACCTACCACACTCCAGAGACCCCCAGAATCATCCCCCTGTCCAATAACTGCTTCTTGTATTTACACTGACCTGGATGAAGATTTGCTGAATTCAATCAACTCAAATGTAACTATTTCATTAAATGGCAATTCCAGGCATTAAATGGCTAAAAAATTTAAATAACTAATAAAGTTTGTATTGCATCAATCTTTCTATCATATGTTCTTGAAAAGAAATTCATAAAGACTTAATAAAAGAAATAATCAATTGTTACAAAAATTATTTCAAATGTCATTATTTAACTTTACATGTCTTTAGAGTGTGATCAAGTCAACTGTGAAACAAAAACACTACAGACATATTTATAAAATGAACTTAAACCACCTAAACAGCTCAACCAAACCGGTCAATACTAAAGCAAAGTATTTTCACCTTCACATGTTATGGGGATTCTGATTAAAACATCTATTCATTGTGAAAAAAAAAAATCTGAAGCAAGAACTGTATGTAGAAGACTGGGAGACTCACTAAACAAATGGAAGAATGAGCCTGGAAAATAGAAACTGTATAACTGTGTACAAGCTGCTTTAAATAAAAATATATTTTGAGAAGGACATCTTTTGGTTTTGAACAAGCAGCACTATCTCGCAGTTCATGTATCATTGCAAAGATCCAGTGAAGATCTGTGTTTATCTCACTTTCTGGCTAAAGACCTTTCTGGCAAAAGAAACGGTAATATCAGGTTAGCCAATAGAGAGCTAAGACAATTTTCTAGAACAATTCTCTGCAGAATGAAGCAATACAGAGGTAACTCTGTCAGCTTGTGTGTGTGGACAAATGTCATCGTCATCCCGCTCTATATCTCCTGTGCCCTCCCAATGAACTGAGCGGCTCTTCCTCACTTGCTCTGAAAGTTCACAGCAGCTGCCTCTACATCGCCCCACTAATGGAGAAGCAAATAAATCATTTCACTCCTTCAAGTGTTTCCTTTTCTACATTGTAACAGTTAGATATTACTGACCGCTCATTAAACTTTACTCATTAACATACTGACCACATTTTATTTACATATGTTCACTTTATCTTTAGGTTGGGCACATAGATAACAATGCACATTTAATTGTCATGCATTTATTGATTTATTAATGAATTCATAGCGCACAAACTCAATCTTGACCTAAAGAGTTTCTGCTGTGCACTAAAAGCTGACCCACCATCGAAACTGTCTAAGATACTTGTGTTGCTTGTTTGAATTTTGCGGGATATCTTTATGAAGCTGAACGAACAGCTGCAGGTGAGAGGAAAGGGTAAAAAGCCAGTGAGAGTTCACGGACCGGCCACATGGAAAGAGGAAGATACACACACACACACACACACACACACACACACACACACACACACAAATATGCAACAGCTAAATTTGAGTATATAGTCATAGTTTGAGTATAAAATCATAAACACTTATTTTTTCTTATTACAAGCCAAAAATGCAGCTATCACTCACTCAGATTTTCTCAGTCATGCTGAATAACTAAAATTAATAACTGTCCAAACGATTCATCAAATCGTTACTTTGGCTTTCCAAAACTAAAGAAATTGCTATTTTTGAGGCATGGAACATTTTTGCTTGTATTTTTTCTTATTTGTTTTCTTGTGTTGTGTATTTCTCCTTCACGATTTACTGAACTGTTGTGAAGCTAAGCAAAATGTAATATACATTTTTTTTTCAGGTAATATGGAAGCAAAAGCAACCTAAACTAGCAATTCACTTTTTAGCAAGTCAATTTAAAAACAACAAATGCTTGCTCCTCAAGTACAGAAACTGAGGGAATCTATTCTATAGTGAGTCTGTTCTACATAATCTACTATCAGGTCTCTAATATCTTTACAAGTCGAAAGCTGGTTAAGACGACTGTGAAGAATCTGTGATTATGTTCTCATTTCCCAACTTTAATCGCGAATGTTGAGAAACAATTGTTTCACACACAGTTCTCAGTCTAGTGTTACCGTAGACAAAGTAGCTTGAGACAAATTGATCACTTGATTTGATACAACACAATATTTTATAAATGCACTCATCCAAATTTAAACTCAGTACAACCCTTTAAACTGAACGGTTTAGGTATTTACAGTTAGAGAAAATATTCCCAGAAAGTATCATTACAGTATTTTAATCTAAATGTTTATGCGCAACAATGTAAATTGTTGAAAACATTGAGTAAAACTATAAACTGATGTGACCTGGAGTTCTAGCGCAGCTCCCCCTAGTGAAGGCTTGTACTGTACAGATAATTTTACATCTAGTTTTCTTTGAAGTAACAATTTTTTACGCCATGTGATAAATCAGACACAACTAAATATTATAATTAATAAAATGAAAGTTGTGTCAATATTGCAGTTTTGCTAGAGAATTCTATTCACCATTTGATATTTGCTGGCTTCACCAAAGTATAGTATGTTCGTTCTGGGATGATAATCGAGATTTGACGTTAACAGACTTGAGCAACAGCTAAGGTTTTGCCTAAATGAACACATTTTGTTTCTCTAATTATACTTTATATATAAAAACTATTCTCAGGATTTTTCCCATTACAGCATTTATATTTTGGATTGAGCTTTTTGTAACAATAAAACAAAATCCTATACTGGCAAAAACAAACTTCATTCACAAAGGCAAAAATGCAGATTTGATCTCTGACCAGTCTCACTGTCTCAGCATGTAAAAAATGATATTTCTTTAATTGTACTGAAAATGCTACAGATGAAAATGTGACAAAATGAATCACGTCATAAGGTCTACAAATAAGCAGAGTGTGCCGAGGTGAAATACTTGAACTGGAGGAACTTCAGAACGAACAGTGTGAACCTTTAAGACATGAATGTCGTGAACTGTCTGAACTTGCCCTGAAAGTGCCTCATATTTCTATCTGAGACCATACTGATGCTTCATGAAAAAATCTCTTATTAAATCTCACCTTAGACACTATCAGTTGAACACACTGTATAAAAGTGTTATACGTGTATTATAATATACTATTTTTCTGTCGTTTAATATTATGTGAAGTAAAGTGAGTAAATATCAATATGGCAATGGTCAATATGGTCAATATGACTAGGGACCATAATGAAAAAGTCCTAACCATTCAGTGAAGTCACACACACACACACACACACACACACACACACACACACACACTGTGAAGTGAACGGGGAGCAGGTGGGGGTCAGTGTCTTGCCAAAGACAGTTGCAGAACCCACCGGAACGACAGCACTTGGGCGGCAGCTCAATTTCCAAAATTTGAATTTGGACATAAATATACAGTTATGGAAAAGTATGTTGATGCATCTTGGCATCATGTTCAAAGGCGAGGAAACAAGGAATGTGAGATTAACTGACCAATTGGAGAAACAGTAGTAGTAATCCGGTGAGTATGTACCAGTCTGTCGTGGTAAAAAAAAGAGCTGAGCCGAAATGTTTTGGTTGATCTGCGATCACTTATTTGGTTGATCTGCGATGCAACCCTCACCTAGGGTCATGAGCCTTTGGGTCGTGGCCAACAGGACTAGGTCACGGATACAAACCAATGAGTTTTCTTTGCAGGGTGTCAGGTGGCACTCTAAGAACTATTTCTTACGGTGTTCCATTAGATGAGATGAGATGAGATGTGGAGCTCTGACACCCGTATGGAACCCAGTTAGACTTGGGACATTTGGGGCATCTCCTCCACATTGAGAGAAGTTGGCTGAAACTTTGGACGTATTTTTCGGATCTCACAGGGCAGATGTTCCAACATGTCCCACTGGGAAGAGGTCCATAGGAAGATCCAGGACTCGTTGGAGTGTCTCAGAGCTGGTCTGGGAAGGCCTCAGTGTCTCCCTGGAGGAGCTAGAGGAGGTGGCGAGCGAGAGAGAGCGTCTCTGCCCCTGCGACCAGTCCCCGGATAAGAAGAAGAATATGGATGAATAGATCTTCATACAATCTTTGTACAATAAATGTTGAGTAACCGAAAGTAATAATCTTAGAAATCCATTAAATTATTCTGACCACTCTGTTGAGATAAAGTGGGAGGTGATTTAATTGTTGGAAATATGAATCAAATCTGTGTCTTATCTTGTTTAAACCTAATGTTTGTCCAACTACAAACCTCCAACAACACGTTTAATGTGCTTTTAGTATTTAACATGCAAAAAAAATATTAGTGTCTCCGAGAAGCATTAACTAAAATGGTCTTGGACTTATAAAAGCTTGTTTACGTGTTGATGTCATTTTAAGACCATTTTGTGAACATCTATCCATTTTTAAGCCACTTCTTCTAGGTCGCGCTGCAAAACTACTGACTTGGGAGAAATGGAGAAATTAATGCCTGCAGTGGGGTCATGCCTTGCCTAAATGACTGAACTTTCCCTGACCCTGGAGACCCGTGAAAAGACCCATTTGATTATAAATGATAGCAATTGGCTGCTAATAGTTAATCTGTTTGAGAGCTGGACGAGTCTG
The DNA here is from genome assembly GCA_028128575.1 of Paedocypris carbunculus. Lineage (NCBI taxonomy): Eukaryota > Metazoa > Chordata > Actinopteri > Cypriniformes > Paedocypris > Paedocypris carbunculus. The sequence continues at coordinate 1,178,137 of SOMO01000013.1, read as the reverse complement.
ATATGATTCAGCAGGAGGGCAAAAGGGCAGCAGACATGTAAAAGCTTTCAGAAACATTCTCATTGACCTTTATGGTAATGAAAAAGTAATTTTCACCTCAGTGTGGAGAGTAATTTCTGCAGATGCCGCAGACATTTCTAACACTTCCCTGTTTGTCTGAAGCTACAAAAATTTGCATTAAACTCTGAGTTAAAAGCTTTCTGTGTCGTTAGAATACATGGCAAACCTCAAAACAGCCTTTGAAAGTTTAGCAACATTGTGGTTGGGACTTTTGGAAACCTCGAACAATACATTTTGTTGAGGAAACGTATAAAACAACTTTACTTTTAGCAGAACAAAAGACTGACAGAACCAGCATCTCTCATGCTAAACAACTGTTTGGTGGGGAAAGAGCTCAACACTGTCTTCAGCTCGAGAGTGAATTAGAACCAGGCTCTTTCTTTCGTTTGCTGTAAATTCTGCACATATTCACACATTCTGTGGAATAAATGGCTCTGAGAATAAAACGTTTTGTTGTCGCCTCCACCGTGTCAAACAATAGACGTCCTTTACAAGGTGATGGAAGGAAAAGTTCAGCTGGTGCTGCTGTGTAAGGATGGCTGAACATAAAGGTGTCAGTGATGCATGTAAATCAGCTCCAGAGAAAGACAGAAAAACACATCCAGCATCTCGCCGCCGTGTCACATCAGGACAAGCCCCTTTCTCAAGACCCCAGAGCGCTGGGAGATGCTGTATATTTGTCCATAAGCATCTTGTGAATAGTTCCTTTCATTATTTTCATTTTTATATAAAAAGATAAACATATATAAGACACATTTATAATTCCTTAATAAAATACTTGTGGGACAGATGTAAAGAAAATATAATCGAGATTATAAAACTAATGTACGTACTAGATTCGAAAGAAACAGGTTATCACTTTTACAAAACAATTAACAGATATTTTGAAAATTGAATTGGTGTATGAAAGAGTCAGCTAATGGTGAAGATGGACGTTTCATTATTATAGGTTTTGTAACTTTTAAGAATGATTTGTGACTTTTTCCATATTTAATTATTACAGTCAGCATTTGAGTAGGTCACACATACCACAGACTTTGATCGGTTAAACCAAACACATTTACACATTTGTTTTAAGTTTTAGTGGAATGCTGCTAAAGAAAATTTGAATAAAACGTTAAACAGGGAAATAAATTGATAAAGCTTCCTTTATTAAATAAAACCCATACAGCAAAAGAGCAAATTAAATAATTGCGTAAAGTAAAAAAAAGCTATATATATATTTATATATAACAACTACATTACAAATATACATCATAGACATCTTATAAAATGACAGTGACCATAAAACAGTAGTGCCCTCGTCTTTGCGCTCTCATACACGCATTTACACCTCTTCTCTAGAAACATACAAAAATCCCCAGAGTTCTGCTTCACGCGGTCTCCAAACTATTTGCAGACGTGTCTACTGAACTTAGTGGGGAGATTGTCCACCGGGTAGACGGTTGGGCCGGTTTTCATTGTCGGAGGTCCGTTTGAGAGAATCCAGTCGCACTGCTGTGTCAGCTCCACCAAAAAGATCTTGAGTAGCATTTTGGCAAACTCTTTCCCCACACACATCCTGGAACCTCCTCCGAAAGGGATGTAGTTGAACCTGGAGCCTTCCTCCAGGCTCCTGCTCATGAATCTCTCGGGCTGGAACTCCTCTTTATCAGGGAACACCTCTGCAACATCATGCGTGTCACAGATGCTGTAAATGACGTTCCAGCCTTTAGGGATCTGAAAACCCTAAGGAGGAATTGAAGCAATTGCCATATTAAAAAAAAAAAAAAAACATTCCATAATTGTATTTGTTTTACAGTTGAAATCCGGTTTTACATATTGTAACAGATTTGCAGAAATTCTTACATTTAACTCGAATGTCTTGAGTGCCACCCTGAAGCCTCCAGGTACAGGAGGGTTGATTCGGAGCGTTTCTTTAATCACACATCCGCTGTATTTCAGTTGCTCCAGCAGCTCCATGCTCAAGGGTCTTCCAGGGGAATAGAGGCCAATTTCAGCCTGTGAGGAGGTGTCATCAGTCTCTGCACTAAATACGTAAAGATCAAACCTGGATTTTAGAGACCATACCTTCTCCTGAAGCTCCTGTCTAACTTTCTGGACGACTTCTGAATTCAGACCCAGGAACATGACCAGCGAGGTCGCAGAACTGGCCGTAGTCTCGTGTCCCCCAAACAGAAGCTCTGTTGCTGCCTCTTTCATTGCCTGGAGAAGAAACTGTCCTTTAATTACTGCTGCAATGTCGTAACGGATTCTTAAGGAAATGTTTGTGATAGGTTTACCTGCAAACTGAAGGGCTCTTCACTTCTCCTGCTGTTCTCAATCAATAGCTGAAGAGCATCTTTGTGCTTCTGCTCATTCTCATTGTCGTCATCTTGAATTTTCTTCCTGATGTTTTCCTCAATTTTGGAATGAATAAAATTACGTGCTCTCAGACCCTGGTAAAAAGAAATATTAACATTAGTGGTGTTAATGAAACATTCCATCGTGTCTGTGGAAACAGTGAGTGTAACTTACTCTGTACAAGCCGCTGAAGGGAACGTCAATGGGCAGAGAGAACAAATTTCGGATCATCTCCTCAAACGCCTCGACCAACTGCTCCTCATCCGTCTTGATCTGCTCCGGCTCAAAACCAAGCAGGATTCGCATGGCGATGCGGAACATGAGTCGCTTTATTTCGGGGTAAACCAGCACACAGGCATCTCTTTGCAGCCAGTCTTGTATGGCGCTCTGAACCTCCTCTTGGATCACGGGGATGTAGTGCTCAAGAGCATCTCTGGAAAATGCTCTCATGATTGCCTGAAAAGAAAAAAAAAAAAAAAAAGTCAACATTCAATTCAAACGTTATTTTGAACAGTTTTATCATACCATATTGAAATCTCCTGTAAAATTGCGCACACACATCACCACAATACAAGCTGTACCTTTTTCTTGTTTTTGTGCTGGGCGCCATGTACATTGGAGAGGGTTTCCGAGCCCAGGATGGTTCTGACCGACGCCGGCCACTGAACCGACACCAGCTTGTGTTCACCCAGCAGAATCTGCCTGACATTCTCAGCGCCCATCACCCTGACAGTCGGGTTGCCGAAGAGATGCGTTTTATAGATGCAGCCGTATTTCTGCCGTTTCATCCGAAGAAACTTTCTTCTCTGTTGCGGGGAAAAGAGCATTCAATACTAGATCGGGACTATATAAAACATCTTCACTAAAAGAGAGCCGAACGCGCGTACCTGGAGGATCAGCTGCAGCGTTTCCCCAATTAACGGCAAGCCCATGGTGCCCGGCGGCAGCGGTCTGCCACAGCTCGGGTCGACCCGGCGGATCAATAGCATCTCCCACAGTTTCACAGCGGCGAGGAAAAGCAGCACCGGCAGCACGATGGTGCAGAGGAAGGTGACGATCAGCGTGTACAGCCCCATGCCGGATCCCAGCAGCGATCGCTTCAGCACAGTGGTTTGGAGAGGACGCGCGCGCGGTTACGCACTAACTGAGAGCATCCGCGCCGGAGCGCCCTTATATATCCATTGCGCGCAGGTCTCCTCCTGTTACCTTCAGATAAATTAGTTCACACAAAGTTCATCTTTAATTGTGGTGTCGTCTCGCCCCGCCCACAGGGCAGAAGCCTCTCCGAGCTCCGAACCATTTGTTATAGGCGCATTTTAATACCACCTCCTGTAGAAGCGGACAATCCTGAGATTTCACTTTGAAAAGGTGTTAATTCCCGCAACACAAAGGCGAGCGTCCACGGCTCTTTTGTTGCCAATATTCCCGTCGTTTACACTCATTACTCTGGGCTTGTGGGCCATCAGTGGTGCCTCTGAGTTTTTAATTGAGAAGCTTAAAATCTGTGAAGCGGCGCCTTTACATTTTAAATCTCTTTAATGCGTCTCTTTTTGTCTCTCGGGCGCGGGGGTCCATCTCAGGTCATGAAACAGGTTACACAACAACACGCGCGCGTGAGACTGAACATGAATCTCAATTATTTACTTACATTTCGACTAAATGTATCTACACAACACTCCACCGATACATCACAATTAACTAACACTTATCCTGTTACTTGTCACTATAAATGCTTTTCGCATTGACCCAATTTAACATCAAACTTGTTAATTATAAATTAATTATATTAAGCTGGTCTTTGAATCCTGTTATCCCTGTCAGAAAATCGGAGCCTTTCTCAAAATCAACTATAGTCCTGCAAACACGCACGCACACACACACACACACACACGCTTTGAAATGTATAAGATGTATATAAAACGCATTTATATATCCANACACACACACACACACACACACACACACACACACACACACACACACACACACACACACACACACACACACACACACACACACACACACACACGCTTTGAAATGTATAAGATGTATATAAAACGCATTTATATATCCAATATACCTATTTATATGGAAGCCCGTTTCTGACACTAAAAAGCTTCTGACTTTTTATCTCAGAATTCCTGCTACTAAGTCAGAACTCGACGAGTTCTTTACTTTTTATCTCAAGTTATTCATTGATGAGCATGCACATGCACACACATATGTCATTTGATTTATGAATATAATTGGTATTTGTGAGTGTGTATAAAATTCAATTGATAAATATTGTATATTTAGTTGTTTAACTTATATATTGAACAATTGATTTATATTTCCAATTCAATTTCTTGTTCTCGAACTTAAATACATACAAATACAATAAACACTTATGTGCATATCTCACACACACACACACACACACACACACACACACACACACACACACACACACACACACACACACACACACACACACACACACACACACACACACACACACACAGATCTTGTAACAGGCCTGAAATCTGGAATAGATCCTATTCGTAATGTGGCCTGTTTTCATATGTTCAGTGATATCATAAAAATGAGTGTTGTCTTGCCGGGTTCAAACTTGGGTCAGATTAAAAAGTGACAGAGCAGAGCAAGGTTACGGCTACATGAGGAGCAAACAGCCACTACGAGTTGGAATTACCGTTTTTACGACAGCCATAACGTGGAAAAAACAAGCTAAGAAGTCAGTCAGTTAAAGAGACAGGGCGGCTCTACGTTTGTCTCTTTCTTCATTCTTTGATGTGCGTCTGCCCCACAATTCACCTTTCATTCTGTTTGGTGGGATGGGAAGAGCTCCCACGTGACATGTCTGTTTGAAGGTATCTTAGGCATGTATCTGTGCAAGCAATGCATTAGTATGTAAAGCCATTACACAACCATTGCCATATTTATTTTCCGACATGGCTTGGCTGTGCCAAATGCCCCAAGTCAACCTTCAAACTTGGCCTTCTTTGTGAATTTGTGCAATTACGAAGCTTGTTTTCCCTCGTAAGAGTCGTGGCAGTGTGTGAAATGCTTTACCCCCATAAACATAAAAGCTGAAAGGCATCTAATGCAAGCTGAAGTTCAAGTATAGTTCACTAAAGCGTAAGTGAAAGTTATGGTTCCTTTTTGAAGTAATGATAAGAGTTTTACTGGGTAAACGAGTAAACTGTGACTTTACCTTCACCCCAACCTATTGGGTGTGTTTAAATGTGCTGTTTAAATATTGTTATTTATTTAATGACGTAATACACACATTTTACAAAATACAATACAGCTTTTATAATCAACATATGAACACACTCAATTATTATGTGTGTGTGTGTGTGTGTGTGTGTGTGTATACTATTAAACCAGAATTATTCCACAACTCTAAACTCGGATACATTTGAATTAACACACACCAGCTTATCAACTGTAAATTATGCGTACAAACATGTCATTCCCTTTCTCCATTTAAAATAGTTGAACCTAAAGAATTATATAATTCCACTTTGAGTTTTTTTGATCACCCCTTATTCATTCATACAACTTGTGCTCATTTTTATTGTTCTTCTTTCCTTCCGGTGAATTGGATTTGAAGCCCGGTTTGGTCTTGAACACAGGGATGACGTCAGACGCTCGTTCCCGTGCAGCGCTGACCTGGGCGTGACCCTGCCTCGCGGACCCTGACATTTCTGTGAACTCTGGGCGCAGAGCGCGCCAAGTTCACTGTCCGTCAAATAAGGCGATACGGAGCCTGAGCAGCAGTAATGATCCACGCTCTCTATTCCCCGCTGTCATTCACAAAACTCGTCATTAAAGGCACTTTCAGTATCTTCTAATTGGGTCAAGAGATAAACAGCTTTTCACTACACTGAGAGAGTGAGTGAGAAAGAGAAGAGATAAAGACAGAGTGAGCGTGTGTGCGAGAGAGCGTTTTAATTGGTGCTCAGACCGTGGCCTCAGCATGGCCACGCCCATCAGCAGCCCATTTAGCGACATCATTTAGACGTTTCGTAAATACTAAAATTTATGACAATCGTCACGTATGTACAAAATATTGATGATAACAATAACGCAAAAAAAAAAAAACACGAATATAACCGTGAAGAAAGAAATGAAGCTATTTCGACACTGTATATCTTTCTAAATGTGCCTACCCATTGGTGTGGCCACACTTTATAGTCCTTAACATAAAGTTTTAGTAAACTTCATTAAACTCACTAGCTCAAATAATTACATCTCATATGTATCCTGTTTATAATACGACCGGTAAAGCACGTGAGCGCGTGAACTACTCACGCGCAGTTGTTTTTGTTTACCTGCAACGAAGCGCTGTTCTCCAGACACGTGGCACAGCTATAGTTCGTGGATCTGTCTTTGATTTATGACTTTACATGACATATAGACCCGCGAACGCAGTTTGAACCGCTTGCACCGCGGGAGGGGGTCACGGGAGCACAGCCAAACGGTTCACGGAAGGGTCAGACTCAAGACGGAGCGGCTACTGAAATCATAACCCGGAGATAAAACTGCAGCGACCCGCCCCATAAAGCAGCAACAATTCCAGAAATTCAGTATAGCCTTTCAACAAGCTCTCATTAGTAAAAACCAATGCAACGATACATTTTCACACTCAATTTAAAACGTAAACCCAAATAAATCAAGGTAAAGTGGAAAAAAAAACTTATTCAAAATGAAAACACATAACACGTGAAAAAATATCCCAAGATTTTGACTATGATATTCTGACTATTCATAACCAGCATATATATTTCCAACCGTGTAAAATGTTTTTGTGTTCATAATAAAACTTAATGAACTGGGTTTTGCTTTAATTGTTGCTTTGGAAAGAAAATGTATAATTATTATATAATTATATATAAAAAAAAAAAAATCAAATGCTTAGCAGTATTAGTAAGAACAGGTGGAAAACACACAAGTCATCCCTTGAACACTGAGACAGTGTGAAGTTGGGCACACAAAGTTATTTTTATTATAAAATAATTTATATAATTATTTATAAATAATTATAAGCATGTCTATTTGTCTTTCTTTGGTTGTAGTGTATCTTGATGGGAGTCTCTCCTCTGGAATTACCTGGACTACGGGGCTGCTCTGAAGGCCAACCTTAAAAACTGTCTGTACGATCACTCTTTGTGTGAAATATCACTTATAATAATTTCTAAAAAATTGCTCCATTTCTATTGCCCTTCTCAGAAAGCCCAAACAAGAGCACAACATCTTAGCTATAGCAGAAGACTCTTTACAGATGCAAAAATATATCTGAAATTTTTTTGTGTGAGGTTTTTTATTTGTAACACACATTCCAATAAAAACAGCTTTGTTCTGTTGTGCAGTGTTTTATTGAAGCACACAAATGAGAGTTCAGAACCGTGTGATCTGCTGGATCTCACTTTCAGACATTCTTCGAAATGTTGTGACTTTCAGAAACATTAAATGTTGAAATTTGAAGCATTCTGTCACTTCTTGATTGGATTTGATAACAAGATTAAAGATGCACCAAATAATTTACTGGAGTAAGACAATTCCCTTCCCTATCCTTCATTTATGTCATGTTTTAAAGAAACCAAATTCAAATCTACTCAATTTCAAGACAGATTGACTCTAGTTAACGAAGCAAATCTGTTTAATTGATTACGTCAGATTTCTCATGCGATACGCTGAAAGAATTCCTTTGCTGCATCGGAGATAATATTGTTTGATTATTTCACCAAAAAAAAAAAAAGCTGGTAGTAACTTCACATCTTGTAATCTCAAAGTGTTTAGTTGCATTTAGGGGAAGAAAAATCCCTTTTTTGTATTTTGTATTCCCTTTCCCTCTTAAAAACAAACAATGTGGTATTTACAATGGTATAATTTAACACATGAGCATATTACCTTCTTGCCAAAAAAACAAGAAACGCATTTTAGTGCAAATGCCTGTAAAATAATAAAGAAATAAATACAAACAGACTCATCTGAAATGTTCCATGCACGCGAGCACAGACTTTGCAGCAGGACCAATTATTGCTTCTTCAGCTGAGCTTAAATGAAGAAACTAAAGCATCTAAACCAAAGCTTTCAGTCCACCCTGAGAACAGAAAAGAAACCGGAGGTCTGTGGCCCACTGGCACAGTGAAACAGACCGCAGAGAAAGTGCAGCTCACGCATGAGTGTTAAAGCAAAACATGGGAGGTGGAACGCGATTCCTCATGCACCTTGTCGTCATTTCTACATGAATCGGTCGATTTCGACTCAAGGCAGAGCGATAAGAAGTATGATCTTCATCACTGAACGTGTTAAATAGGTTTGAAAATACGCACAATTAAACTCGGCACAGAGTTTCCTACAGGTTGCAGTTATTGTCTGTCGAGTCAAAGCACGTCCACAATGTACAAAACATAATTCTCCACCTTTAAAAATACATTACAAAAAATTACTGCATAACTTTTCTTCACATATTGGTTTTTCTTCACTTTCACTCCTTTTTACATTATTAACCTGTAGTTCTCAAAGGGCGATCGGCGGGCGAAACGGAGGATGCGGTCACGTGGACGGCTCTAGGAGTGCTGGGACATTCCGTTCACCAAACTTCTCAGCTGCTTCACCACAGTCTCGATCAGTTTTTGCTTGTCTCGATCGTTCTTCCTGAACTGCGAGAAGATGTTGTTCTTTTTACTTGTGTCCTTCATCCTGCAAAAAGAAAGCAGGATCAGCGTCTCCTCACTGGAATCATTTCAAGTGGAAGCGTGGCACATTTGAGGCAAATGCGGGAATGTTTAGTGGATGTTGGAGAATATTACATGCTGATGCCAAGCAGCGGCAGACACAACACCAGCTACACAGTTACAGGTTTCGTTTCTAATTTTCAAAAAGTCAACAAAAAGTAATTTAATTATTGCAACTATGTAGCCAAATGGCATAAAGGTCAATAGCAAAAAGCTTGCGACAAAAAAAAAAATCTTTAGCAGAGCAATAAAAGACTCTTTAAATTTAATACAATTTAAAATCCCATTTACAATATATTTTTTATATTTCATTTACATGTCAGCTGCAGTTAATATTAAGCTTTGCTCGTCACTATGATGTGACGGCGACTCGTTTCTGCTTTGACAAACTGAAAGTGTGGAGGAGTTCTTTTGTTAGTTTTATAAAATACTTTGTCCTATTCTATTTGAAAAAGATATAAAAAGATATTGTGGGTCACGGGAAGCTGACTATTACTCTATTATAGTCATCACAAAAACATACATGCAAGGATTTGGGCAATAAAGTAGATAAAGGAAGCCAATGAATTAGAAACAACAGAAATGGGAAAAGATGTACGTACCCTCTGTTTACTCTGCCATTGAATGGTAAGAAAAAAAGAATAAAAGATTTTAAATAAAGATGAAAAATTTGTTAAGGATAAAAAAAATTCCTGTTCAACTATTTGGGATTTAGCATTTAGAAAACCCCAATACATTTTACTGTGTAAGACATCCACATTCATTTTTCAATTTAAGGGTTAAACTATATTGGGAAAAAAAAAACAATCTTATAACGGTTCTCACATACATATAAAACAATAAATTAATGACAGTATTGTGAACCTTCAGATTCACTAGAAAATATTCACACAAGTGTGAGCTGAGCTCAAGAGTCTGAAGAGACGAGAACACGTACTTTTCCAGAAGAGAGAGGGCAGTGGAAGGATTCACCCGCAGGTATTTGGAAGTGGGCTGTCCATAATCCGCCAGGTATGTGGACCAGTCCCACACCATGAAAAGATCTAGAAGCTACAACACAGAAAACACATCATTCCACATCATCAGCATTCTCCACCCACATTCCACAGTTTGTATATTGAGTCTATAGTTTGGCCGAGTGATATTATTAGTGTGTAAGCAAACACAGGATGGCACAGTGGGCAGCACTGTCGCCTCTCAGCAGGAGGAACTCGAGTTGCCGATTAACTACATTTCTTAATGTTAGAGTGGGTCGTCTTTGGTTATCAGTTTGTGTTGATGCCAAAATGGGTGTAGCTGTGGAAAAAAACGAGTACATTGAAGCCAAATGGCTTTGAAATGGATGAAGAATGTATATATGTTACTCATTTTTCTACCAAAGTAAGTTTTAAATCTAGAACAATGGCTCTGGCACAACTAGCCCTTTTTGACCAGACACTAAATCAGAGGATTAACAATGAATCCAGGGCTTTTAAAGTACCCCATATGCTTTTGATACCTGTGTCGTCCTTCATCTAAACACTCAAAGTACACGCATGTACAGTATACAATCCAGAATTGGCTTTTTTTTTAGATAAAAAACAGATAGCACAAAATAATAAATGAAAAGAGAAAAGACGAGATGAACAATTGTATCCAAAGCAACATATTTTTGCAAGTCAATTTGGATTAAAGCAACAACCCGGCTTGAAAAGATTCCAAAGTAAAGACAAAGAATGCATTAAAGCATATGTAACAAATTACATGAAGGAAAAAAAGTAAGCAAATAAAGAAAAGTAATAAGCTGCTCTGAAGGCATCAGGAAATGCAAGTGTGGCGTACAACTTTTTTTTTTTTACTCATTTCTATGAAAAACAAACTTCAAAACTTTACTTCCAGATTTACAGAGTTGCCATCTTGTAAGTGAGCATCATTTGACCAGTATTGAATTAGTTGACGTTTTAATGATAATTTTCGCTGCTGATTTTCTTCACTTTAAGTGACAGGGAATTTGGAAAGTGCAGTCGGGCTTACAGAAGTGTGCGGGGTCATGAGCTGACGGCGGGGGTTTGGGCTGAAGCACTTGTTGAGGAGCCGAGAGCACTTTAAATGCAAAAAAAAAGGAGAAATCCCTCCCTGACCTCCAGATAACCCACAGAAGGGCTAATCCTGGCTCCATGGCGCTCCGGCAACTCAGATTCAAAGTGGATCTCTGGACACCCTGAATTTCATTTGCTGGAGAAGGGTCAGATCACTCACCTCTGTGTATGCTAATCCATCTCAATCTGTGGGGGACAATTGCTGGATGCCTCGTTCATTTTGAAAAGCTGATAGGAGGGTTGAAGGGATAATGGCACTTCACACGGAGTCTGTGCTTCAAATTGAGGAGGGTCTGCTTTTCTGGTGCATTATTTTGTGACGTTTGCGGGTCCTCCTGGGCCCTTGACAATATTCCTGCTGATTGCACCAGGACTGGACTGAGAAACTGGGGTTGTCAGATTTGAACACACCTGAGAATGTGTTCTTTAGTTTTTGCTTTATAAGAAGATGATTAGAAGTGTAAACAATGAGTTTGCAAATGTCTGAGACATGTTCTACAGGCATAAGGTGTTTGTGAAAGCTCCAGCATGAGAGTCTAGCGGTCTGATTGACATTTTAACACCTCTCCAACCAGAGATGCATTTTAGTGAATTTCAGTAAGTCAAGACGATACACAAACATAACGACTAAAAATATGTATGTCTGTCTACAGTATGTTGTCGATTGCTTGTAGATGAGACGGCACTGTGTGCTTTGAGAAGATTCCTTTCCTGACAGTAGAAAGTAAGGGTTTTGTGCTGGAGTTTAATCAAGGTTAGTTTTTTTTCTTACGCAGTTGAAGAACATTGAGGTAATCGGAGATGCTCAATAAATGTCATTGGTCCAGGTTTGTTTGCTCACATGTGGCTCAGGGATCTGGAAATGATCTATCCGTGGTGATGCAAAAGTATTAAAAACGGGATTAATTGAAGATTTAAGTGACCTGATTTTAAACCAAACCAACAGTTAAATAATGTCAAAACAGCTCAATTCGTAAATGTTAGGGAATTTTGTAATTTCTTGGTGTTAAGGAATATTCGTTTAATTATTTGACCATTGACAGTTATAGTATTTCAGACATTTTTTAGTTCAATTATTGTTATGTATTTTTGTTCAGACTATAACAAACTTTTTTACACTATTCACTTACTACCAAAACTTCTTTCTCTAATCCTAAAACAAGAAAGAACGAACCAAAGCAAATTCCACAATGAGTTTTGGAGGAAGTCATTTCTATGTGATCAGCTCAAGTCACATGAAATCTTGAAGGTTTATTTATTTTTTCCCCACATAATGTTAATAATTAATGCAAAAAATGTAAAAAAAAACAATTGTTGTAATACCGTTTAGGGGGGGGGGTGATTATCTCCAAACATTGCATTATTTTGCTTAACTGCTGGAAATTCAATTTAATTTATAAAATGTAAAATATAATCAAGGAACGCTTGTGACGTTTGCAAGAAAAATGACAGATCAATGTAACTGAACAATTTTTACCCCTAGGATCCGTTAAATCCATTATTTCTCCACACATATGAACATGGAGATTCTTCTGCAGCGGTTTAGCATCTCTAGATTAAGCCGGTTTCGAATTACACAAAACATGGGTTCAAAAGAAATGCTTTTAAAGAGCATTTTAACACGGAACCGCAAATAGGCATCTCCATTAGCTGGCGCATGATTGGCAGGGACACTGTGACCTCTCCATTCAACATAAATGTCTTCAAAGAAACCGATCTGAGTGACTTAACTGTGCAGCCCGTGGCCCTGTCAAAAACCTGGGAAAGGCATCTTCAAGCCATGGGCCTGTAACAGGAGCTCCAGGGCTGATCAACATGAGAGTGCATGATGGGATTGAGTGGGTAACGTCTGATGGCCGACGATCGGTCTCCTTATCTCTGACCCCTTTCGAGCTCCCTCCACCCCAACTGGAGCCAGATCTCGCTGAGTGCTCTTGAAAAAAGCTGTCAGCAAATCCTCCAACAAACCAGTGAAGGATCAAAGTCGTGTCATGCTAATGGTAATCGAGCTGAGATTTGGCAGAGCGTCTGCAGTCGTGACATGCTAAAAGACGCCGTCTCCACTGTCGCGCTTCTGTTTGTGCTTAACTACATGATGTTCCATAACTCAAAATGACAAAGCAACTACTATATTAACTACTGAATATCTATATTCCTAACACTTTCCAAAAAATAAAAAGAGCAACCTTAAATGTAGAAACAATATTATACAATGTAGAAATAATATTGTATTTTCTGTCGCTGTGTGACTTTGATTTGAAAGTGAAATTGAATTTGCGAATTGTTGAATATTGGATCTAAAGCTGTTAATATGGCATATCCTTGCAAGATAAATCTCTACTTGACCCAAGACTGNTTCCAAAAAATAAAAAGAGCAACCTTAAATGTAGAAACAATATTATACAATGTAGAAATAATATTGTATTTTCTGTCGCTGTTTGACTTTGATTTGAAAGTGAAATTGAATTTGCAAATTGTTGAATATTGGATCTAAAGCTGTTAATATGGCATATCCTTGCAAAATAAATCTCTACTTGACCCAAGATGTGCACCTTAAAGGCCTCAGGCTCAGATTAAAAGTTCAAACTCAGCAGCCCTACGAAAAAAAACAGGCCCAAAAGAAAAGACTTCATATTAGCTCAATGAACCAATTTCAAGCAAGTAATTTCCCCTCCTGAAGCAAGGAGTCGGGTTGACTGACGCGTACGCTGCTCAAGAAAAGTCATGTCTGAGAGAAGTTTGTACCTGTCGGAGGTCGATGAAGGCCAACTGCAGTGTGTCCCCCTGAAATCCTGGCACGGGTTCGGAACTGGCAAACACTGAACAAAAAATGTTCCAAACAGAGCCTTAAATAAAACACTTCAATGCACAATCAACACAGCATTGGTTCATGTGTCTTTCCCATTTAAACTCGTGTTAGATGACATGAGGAAGAAATAGATACTGAGAAGGCCGCATTTTCTGTTTCTGTTCTGTATGCTCTTCTGAAAATCCCATAAACCCAAATTAAAATATAAACTCTATTGTGCTTTCTCACGGACCATTTACAAAGCCTTCACTTTAACTTTTTACCTCTTATTTACAGATTTAGATTGTTAAGTAGGTATTCAAGGATATTTTGCAAACAATCGAATTGTGTCTTTTTCTGCTCACTTTATTTATTAAATTATGTAAAATACATATTTCTAACAATAAACTTGATCAAACAATTGCTCTAAAAGCATAACCACTCCTTCATTGTTAGCAAATGGAAATAAAATTGGTCATACTGTAACAAGTGATCATGACAATTATCTTTTTTTAAGTGGAACGATTGTAATGATATTATATTAATAACATTTATTTTATGTAGGGGCTACATTTTTGGGTGGCTGTTTTCAAACACTTTTCTTCAGTGTGCGACTCCTCATCTAGAGACTTTTGCGATATAAATAATCAATCTGTACCACACCTCAAATATGACTGAAATTGACAAGACACACTAATTTCAAGCTTCTTTCAAAAACGCTTTTAGCTAGGACACTAGTAACAACAGCGATTTATCTTCATCAATTCAACCATGTTTTAAGAACGCAACTTACGTTCGCACTGAATGACGTCCAGGTTGAACTGCTGAATGGCTCCCATGCTGACCTGTTTCAGCTCAGAGTCCAGTAGCATCTGCATGAGGGACGTGGCCAGGTGTTTGCAGGCCGACATGCAAGCCGTCTGAGCCACTTTACCCTGAGGAGACGCACAGAACACAGCTAGAGCAGAGACACTTTTATTTATCTACAATATGCTCTACAATAACACACAGGTAAAACAGTCATTCAGAAGTCTGTGTGTGTGTGTGTGCACGTGTGTGTGTGTGTGTGTGTGTGTGTGTGTGTGTGTGTGTGTCCATATGTAGATTATGGGTAGTAGCACGGTTATATACATTCCCTGCAACAATGAAAAAGACATCATTCTGTGTATTTGCTTTGCACTGCAAGTCAAATATACAAGATGCATTTATTTTTCAAATCAGACAAGTGTAGATATTGTTTTTTGCTGCCAAATGAAAAATAAAAAAGGTGTAATAAGGGTTTTGTTATTTAATTGAATAACAAATATT
>SOMO01000013.1:1142472-1157005 GCA_028128575.1 Paedocypris carbunculus | reverse complement strand
TGTTTTAGCAACAGCTTCAGTTTCTACAGCTTTTAAAGTGCCACTTATATTGTAGCATCATTTCTGAAAAACTTGATTATATAGAGAAAATAACAAAATGCATAACTGTGCAAAATATTGCAATTATTTAGCAAAATAGATAAAAGTCCTTTAAAGCGCTTTATTTCTAGCCCTGCTGCACAAACTACTAAAAAAATGCTACTGTTAAAAAAAAAGCAGTTAAAGCTGTACGTCAGAGTGGCACAAACCTTTTCGATCTCTGCATCATGGAAAGGAAACCGTCTGACCACGGCTTTATATTCCTCTTCATTCTCCACAGGAATGGGACTGTAGTTGTCCAGCTCGAAAATCTCCCTGTTTCAGGGGCCACAGTCACCTCAATCAAACCAAGACCGAGTAAGGTGAGTTAGTTCATCTCACCTGAAAACCAGGGCCCATTTCTTTAGCAGTGTTTCATTGTACTGATCTCGAACCTCAAACAAAAGGTCAAATAGACGGTTCACTGGGAAACCATAACCCTGAAAACACAGTGGAAAATGATTGATTGATTTGATGATGACATTTCCATAAACAGATACATAAAAATATTTAAATAAATTTGATACTATGCATTTTTGATAAAAACTGAAATTCTTTCAGTGCCTCGAGTTAGAAAATGTTGTCTCATAGTGTAAAAAAAGGAAATTCAAAGAATATGCTTAATGTTCAAAATTCTAAAATAAATATGACCTTTGAATGTAAAAAAAAAAATGAATACCTGTAATGTGTCTGCAAAGATCACTATCAGGTTCTTCAGTTCTAGGACCAGATCAGGGTCATTGCAGTAAGACTATTGAAAGGAGGTGAAAAAGCAAATGATACAATTGTATAAGATTGTAGAAGAATTGTAACACGCACACACACACGCATGCACATATATAAAGTATAGAATCTTGTAATATTGAATAATAAAGTATAAAATGTAAATTAAAGTAAACTCAACACAAAATAAACACTTGTTTAAATACTGTAATATACTGTTTTGACTAAAGAAAACAATGGGTAAGCCGGTCTAATAATTAAAAAAGAAATAAGTAATTTATTTTGAGGAAAAGAGACAACGGATATGTATTTGTATATTTGTGTGGCAAAAGTATGGCACTGATAATTAGTCTGAAAAGACTGATCACACATTTTTAACTAAAGGAACAATAGTCCGACATATGGTCTGTGCGCATGCGCACGCAGTCGTCTGAGAGACTGTGAATAATTGAATTGCACTCTATTCTTTCTATTAGTGGGCTGTGATTTCAGCTTTGCAAAAAACTGTACAAATAATACTGAATACGGAAAAACCGGAAATTCCGGAAATCCGGAAGTGCAATTAACGGCGTTAATAAAATTTGACGTAATTAAACAAATGTCATTAATCGCATGAGTTAACGCGTTAACTTTGACAGCCCTAATTAATATATAGTTAGTTTATTCAATACATACATACCCCTACACCAAAATATGTACAGAGAGAAAGAGAGTGAGATACATATACAGCATGTATATGTGATTTATATTTTTTGATTAATTCCACAACATATAAAAGGCCTAAATAAAAGCAATAAATAAAGGCTTCTACCAATGACATTGCTGACATTTCTGTATCATTTTCACATTATCCTTACATCCCAGTGTAAAAGATCAACAGAAATTAATTAGCGACACTGGAACAGCAGTGAAAACGTTTTTTTGTTAAACATTTATTCAAAGTGACGGGCCGAAATACCCTTGAGTATCGGGCTGTGTGAGCTGAGCGGAGTCCATCAGATGGCTTTAAGTTCAGCATTAGCCTCTAAATGGATAACTCACAGCCAGTCACTTATTGATCAAATAAACTTGGGCCCTAATGAGTCTTTGGGTGACATTAACATGTAAATGAGGTGGTGACTCCCCTGCTGCTGACGGAGCGGCGCTCGTAGGGGGAGGCTCAATCTGTAAAGGCAATACAAACCGCTTGACCCAGGCAGGGGACAGATAAGAGCCACTCGGACTCTCATCCCAGCGCCACAAGAAAACCTAGCTGACGGCACCGACGCTCTACTGGTCACTTCACTAGATCATAAAAAAGTTTCAAATACAAAATAACGTGGCTGCAAACTAGCACAATCCTCAATGAATGACAGAGAAGTCTTTGACGGGTTAATGGTTGACCGTGAGCCATCGATAGGAGCAAGATAAGCCGATAGCAGCAGCAGCAGCAGCGTCTCTGGAGGCTTCCTTCAGGCTGCCAGGGTGTGATGCTGAGGGTGGGTGCACAGGAGCTACAGGTTTGATTTACGGCCCCTTACACTAGTGTGATTCTCTTGTTAAACATTTAGATAGGGAGCAGTGGCCTGCCTCTCAGACGTGAAGAGCAGTGCGTAAATCACAAGGTTAAAGAAGTAGCGGTCAGGCTGCAGTACGCCGCCTCACTCCACACTCCAGGCTATGATGGACTAAACTTCAGGACTTAACTAATGTGTGGCGACACATTTGCACACAAAAAACATTTGTTTCTATTTTTACAAAACTCAACTCTTGTTATTTTGGTACACATACTAAAAATTAGTATTTTACATTTTTTTTGTTTTTCCAATATAAACTCATATACATACTGTTTGATTTTGAGCACTAAAACTAATTACGACAAAAAAAAAAAAAAAAAGGCCAAAAAGATGCAGTGGTATATTGAACAGTGGACTAATTTGCAACTTATATTATACAATCTAAGTCAACTGGCAACATGGGTGGATTTAATAAAAGCCTCTCGATAAAATAATTTAATAAAAGAGTGGCATTGTCTGTCACACTACAAGACGAGCAGAGAATCAGCAATCCTTGAAAAAAAAAAAAAAGAAATTGTGAAGCTTTATCAGAAAGAAGTTTCCCTAAAAAGAAAATTGCAAAGAGTTTAAAGTTATCATCATCTAAAGTAGACTAAATCAAAGGTTTAGAGATTTTGAAACTCTGTAAGGGGCAAGGATGAAAAACCGTACTGAATACTTGCAATTATTGGGCTCTTCAAGGAAATTGGCTTGGAATTAAATGAAAAACCATTATCGGTTAACTCAATTCACAATGCCATTTGCTAAGGCCGGATTAAAATCTACAGTTAAAAAAGAAACCATATCGAAACTAAAGTACTTCTGGGACTGTGGCAATATACAAAACTGTTCTGTGGTGAGACAAACAAAAGTTATTTTTGGAAAAGTGGGACGGTAAGTTCGTACGTTATCTGTGCTCAGTTCATAAGCCTACACCTAGAATGACACAGGAGTTTGTGTGAGATGGGCACCTTACAACTGGAAAGGCAAAATGTATTGTAAAAATGTGAAAACAATACATTTTCTTAAACATTTGATATCTTATCAATTCGATGGATATTGGTTCCAAAGAAAAAAGGGACATTTGAAACATCTAAACTAGCTTTTCTTACGCATGTAGATTTTTTCCCACCTACGTACATGGTTTTGGAATCAAGTTTTGTATCATTATACTTTTATATACATGTGTATAATACTGAAAATACATATTGTGATTGTCCCATTATCTGGGATTGAATGAAAAGCTATCATAGGTTTGTATTTCGATACTCTGATCGAGTTTAAAAATAATTGGACTAGGTCACAATTTGTATAGCCTGGTTGGAGTTATCACCTATTATCTGCCTTATTCAGGTAATTCAGAGGCTTATGTCTAAGTAGATTGTTTTCAAAACACGGCTTTCAGAATGATAATTGGAAGCATTTCCTACGGAGGCCTTTCAGCCGCAATCCATTCAATCTGATCTAATGGAGGGGTCAGTTGGGCCTAATGAGGACAGATTGCAACAATAACAGCAGATTAACTGTGAATATTCTAAACTGCTGGGGCTGAGAGTGTGTTTGCAGGGCCAGTCAGTTGTAAATCAGTGAGGGATTATGCAAATACCCTGTGGCTGGAGCTCACAGCCTGAGTCCTGTGGCCCGAACAAAGGGGTCAATCCAGCTCTCTCCCACTGCTACTAACTTTCAATCACAACAACAGAAAAGGCTCCGGCCAGAACACAGTGGAGAGAGGAGGAGGAGGAGGGACATTGTGGAATTATGGGCTCTTGGACACAGGGAAGGTGTGTGCGAGTGTGTGTTTGTCATAGGACTCACGGAGTGTGTGCGGAGAACTGCAATGATTTTGGACAGTGCCATGTTCCACAGCTCGTCCGTGAAGGCTCTGGTCACCAGGCCTTGTGTGGCGTGCAGTATGTGGTCCTCCACTACGAAAAACCTTTGGGGTAAAATCACAATTGACCATCCTTTAAATCATCACTCAATAAGCAACAAGGTTGAAAACACAAGCTCTGATGTAAACAACATGACATGGTGCAGAATGAAGCGCTTTGAAATGAAAAGTCTTGGGCAATTTTTGTAATGTAATTACAACGTTAATAGTAAGCAAAAATGTTTAACTGGCTTCACAAACATGCAAAAAAAGCAACATACCCCACAATTTGATTAAAGTACTTCCTGTAACCCTCCACGGTCTCGTGCTAGAAAGAAAAGTACAGCGTGAGAATAAAACTAGAAAGAAAGTTATTAGGCGCACTATTTGCATAAATTGGTATTTTGTCGTATATTGTAGTCATAAACAAAAAAATACCAACCATGTTAGACTGGGGCTGCAGTACCAGTCTTGCTTGTTTTTTCCGTTGCTTTCTATAGTAATTTTCAAACGTTTCTCTGTCTCCCTGTAAAAAGTAAATTCAGGTTAACGCTGAATAGAAAAAAAAACCTTGTAAAATGTGCAATAATTCATTACTACCGACTAATTAGCTGCTTAAGCACTTTACAAAAAATATCTGCAGGTCTTAAATATGTGCATTTCTTCTCTGAAATATGCTTTTATTATTCTTCATTCAGAACAATTCAATCTGTCATAAGTACATTTCACAAAATTATCAGAGTCAATTGTCAAAGTCAATCAATCAATGTCAAATGCATCCTAAGTTTAATTAATCTTTCCTATTGCAATTGATCATTTTTTGATGGACATACAATCATATGCATTTTATTTAGGTATGGTTACCAAAATTGCTCTTGTACTCACTCAATTTCTTGCAGTAAAGGTTTATAAAACGAAAGTCCTGGTCTTGACTAGGACTAATTCTAAGTGACAATCATGAACGAGAGTCATGTGATACCTCTTTTTCAGACTAGGAATTATTAAAAAAAAAAACACTATGGCTTTTTTTTTCGAGTTTTTTCCCAAATGTCCACCATGAAAATAAGACCTAGGATAGAGATGTTGTCAGGCAGGCTTGTATGATGTGGCACACTATTTCAAAACCGTTTCTTCTGTCAGATGAACAAAATTCTATTGCTGTCCCAGAAACAATATACAGCAATTTTACAGCATTTACAGCAATAAAACAATTTTTGATACCACCTATATATAGTCAAAAAAAGTACGAAGGAAAACGTAGAAGTGCGACCGCTGCCACCACCTGAGCGCATGGGTAGCCCAGCGGTCAAAAGCTCTCGTGTTCTCATTAACTGAACCATCGAGGGGAAAGCGCTTGACTCATCCTACGCCCGGTAAATGAATCGCAGTTTGTGCACAATCTGAATGCCCAGGCAAAAACTTTTTCACTGCTTTGTTTTTATGGCGAAAGGGGGGTTACTGCTCGGTCAATCCCATTAGACGATGCAGTCTGACCCCTTTTATTGGCGTGTTGATGGACTCGGTATTAGTTCCGAGCAGATACACGACGGCACTGAGCGGTAACAAACCTGATCTCACCTCTTGATAGTTTGCCTACGGTTTATGGCAAAGATAATATTGATTGCAGGGCAGTGAAAACTGGAAATCCCTCTGTTTGTATAAGCCATTATTATATGAGGAGGCACTTGGGAGAAAAAGCTGATAGTCGCTGATAACTCTGAGCCTGTCTCCTATAGTAACAGGCCAAAAAGACTCAAAAACACAAAAACAAAGCCGAACAGGCTCACAAAACAAGTTCTGCAGAGGGAACAGAGTTATGCTGGCTGTTTATCATCGGAATTCTCACGGGAGATACTGGACATTACCAAAACAGTGTAGATGTGAAGACAACGGTAGACTGGCGAGAAATCCACTAGATCATGTGCAGTCAAGACCTGAAATAAGAAAAGAATTTGTTATGAGTGGAACACACCTAAGAGGTAAATGCTTGTTAATTACTTTAATTTTGTTTTAATGTTATTGATTACATTTAGCTTTAATTATATTGTTAGTATTTAATGCAATTTAATTGTAATGTAATGTTTTTTTGTTGTTGTTTTATCTGTTTGTTTGTTTTTTTAATAATTATATAAATGAATAACTTTGGCATCTATGAAGATAACCATGATAACCAGACAATTATTATTTGTGAGTTAATAATAATGATTCCAAAGATCAACGCTCACCTCTTCATCCATCTCCTCTTCGTCTGCTGCTTCTGTGCTCAGGCCATTATGATGGACGGGCGTTCGGCCATTGAGTCCGTACAGGGGTTTTGCACAGGTGAGAGCACTCTGCTTCTGCACTGCAGTGTTGAAAGTGCGATGCTGCTGAGCCTGAAAGAAGGCGATAGAAAAACACAGCCTCTTCATCATCTCAAATAATGCAGAGTAACAAAATAGCGCCTCACCTGTCTCATCGCAGTTTCCCCGATCTTATCCGAGTGCTTTCGGATACTCTCCAAGAAGTCTTTCAGGTCGGACATGGAGATCTCCTTGATCTCCTCTCTGAGTTTGGGTAGCATCTCAGCCATGATCTGGCAGAACCTGTACTGGCTGACTCGGGGAATGAAAATGTTCTCTAGCTGCTCCATTGTTTTTAGCGCAGAGTAATATCTGAAAAAGAAAAGAATTTCACTGCACCGTCTGAAATACAAATGACCATAGCTGTCAGGTAAAGTAACCATCAAGGAGATAATGAAAGGAACGAAGTGACTTGTTTTCACTCCTGACAAAATGACCGCAGTCACGCAAGTTCATTTTCAAAGGAGATGTCCAAGAGAGCAGAAGTTTATTCAAAGCCCGTGTTCCACCAGAAAACAGCCTGTGCTTTCCGCACTCAATGAACTAGCGATTTTGCTTGTGTTCATTAGCGGGTCAGCCAAATCAATGGGAACATGTCGCTATCTAGAGAGCCATGGGAACGCATGCAAGTCCAGGTTCAACAGATCCTAAAAAGCTTGAAGAACACCATGAACCTCAAGCTGTGTCCATCTCTGATGCCGTCGCCTGCCTATTAACTCCCACCACAACAGCTGATGCCTTCGAAGCTCCCTGACCCCGCTGCTTCTGAAGTGCGCGTGCTGCTTCCCAGCAAACCTTACATGTGAACTGGGAGAGAATCCCTGCCTGATTAGACCATGTCCCAGCCTAGTCATTAGCGCGCAGTGGCGGTACACGGATTAATGGAAAAGCACATTGTTCTAATTGCCTCAATTTGAACAAGGCCTGTCATGGGCCTGCTCTACCGGGCACTGCTGTGAAGAAGGGCACACACAGGGTCAATTGTCTTTGCGTTTAGACTAGTTTATTTATTGGTAATGTGTTGTGAATCTGACTAAGGGTGGTCTTTTAAACATCGCCTTATTGCAGGAAGACGGGTCAAGCAGCAATTTATGACAGACCGATGTCTTTTATAACAGCTTATTTGTTTATTTCAGCAGAACAGCGCCAATCGATCCTTCCGGATTATTCTGGCACAAAATAAAAATTCTATTACTATGCAAATATGTGCATAGCCTTACTTTCTTGGTGTTCTGACTTTCCAGAAACCTAATAATCTGGCTAAGTACTTCACTTAATAATACTTCTTTTAACAAACCTAACAAACCTGTGAGTAGTATGTAGTAGAAGTACCCTATGTAGTAGTAAGACAATGCAGAAGCGGAGTGCTAAAAAATACCTTTATTTGTGATAGTTTCTAACTAAAATGGGCGCTTATATTTTTTCACATATTTAAAATGTGCACAATCAATATAAGCACACAAAAAACAGGTGCTTATATTGGCGCAAATACAGTATTTATTAAAACACTTAGAAGCTCAAGAATGAACAAGAAATATTTGCATAGCTTGTATTTTGCTTCTGTAAAGCAGATCTCATTTTGTAGACCAACAGGCAAAGACTGAACAACAATAAATGAATTAGGTCCAGAAATAAGTGTAGTACCTTTTGGATTCAAGCTGCTCCTTCAATTTGCTGTACATTTCAAGTACTGAAAGACACAGAAGCAGCAGCATTATTTACAAATAAGCTAAAATAGCACATTTTAAAATACCAAGAGGAAATTTAACTGTCACGTAACAGTATCAGAAAACTAACGTCATGTTTAGTGAGCGATTCTCTGAGCGATGGCAGGGGAAAATAAAGTTAGAAATTACGTATTAGATATGTAATCGTGGGGGTCGAACAAATTAAAGATTGATTAACCACACTAAAGCTAAACTTTATGATGCTTTACTTAATGCTTTTTTAGATAAATATGAATAAAAGCAAATATCAATTTAAAATTTGTCAAAATAATCTAAGTTATAATTGTGAACATTCTGTAAAAAAATCATGATAAAAAAGAAATAATAAAACAAATGCTCTTATGTAAAAATTACAAATGATACATTTATTATAAGGAATACAAAGCAAGACAGCTAAAAAGCATTATGGGATCTGTAGTTTATCTGTCATCAGTGCATCATATTACCGGTCTATTAATCCTAATAATAACAGTTCTGTATAAAGCATCTCATGGGCCAAGTATTACTGTGCTGCGGGCCGGGCGAAGCCGCCAACCTTGATTTTGACATGTTTTAGTAAATTGCTATCACATTTATTGATTTAGTAAATCACATATCTCAAAGTTCAAAACGAATCATTTGTACAAGTTCCCCATTACAATGTAATTCTTAAATTGCTTCTTCGCAATGAACGGCATAAAAAAAATCTCTCTGTTATTCTAATAATTGAGAAATCCTAGTGCTTGATGTGACAAGCTCCACCAGCAATCCTGCGTAGCTTGACCTTGAGATAGTAAGAAATGGTAAAAAACACAGAAATCAGATGATACTAAATTCTAAATTGTGACCTTTTTATCCTACATTTCCCAGGGTTCCGCAGAAAGCAACATCAACAATAATTCCCGTCTCCCGTCTCACCAGGGATGCAGAGCTGAAGCTTCTCCACAGTGGTTGCCATGTTCCTCTGCTGAATTCGGCAGCGAATGACCTCTTCCGTTTGCGCTGTCACCTTACATAAGGGAAGGTCAAAGAGTGTGAAGCCCTCTCAATTAACGAGACAGTCCTCTATGCACCATTGTCCAATAATAGACATTCTTTTCTTCTGCCCATCTAACGGCAGACAAGCTAACAAAGACGGACTGTGCCATACCTCCCGTCCGGCGTCTTGAAGTCTTCGATTGGTGTCAGTCACTTGGCCCTTAAAACATAATATCACTGTTTTTAGACAAATAAGCCCATAATTCCCCGTTGTAGCTGCTCACCCTTGTAATCAAATTATCCTTCATGAGGAGTCGTGAACAAAGCCATGCAAATTCAAATTAAATGTGCAGCGGAAACTTGAACTTTTGGTCGGCGTGGAGCTTTTATGGCCACTAATCGCTTCTGACAGCCCTTTCTAACAGATTCTGTGACAAACTTCTCAATTTTACTTAGGATTTTTGAACTTTGGTTGTTCTTCTGGCTCTGTCAAACAATTCAAATCAATGACCCAATTGACCACTGGTCCCTTGTTGCTAACTTCAATGAGCTCTATGTGCCATTCATTGTCTGGGGCAAAATGCGGATAACATTTTCTGGTAATTAAACATTCGTGTTTTCTTCCTCNGAATACAAACACTGGCGGCTGATTAACATCAAATGTGAAGACCTCCACACCACTGAACCAGTACAGTGGTCCAGGTGCAGGGACTGCTCCATCACAGACTTTCCCACATATTAAGTCTCATTAGGTCATCGTAATAAGGAATCTCTTTCGGCCTTTATTAAAAATCTAATTTATTCCTGAACAATGAAGGCCCAGCGACCTCATTGATGTCGTATCTGCTGTCTTGTTATCTGAATATGCTTTATATAATGCCGGTCTTCTGTGTCGTTAAGTGATCGTCTTTCTCTCTGGGAAGTGGAAAGGGAGCTAAAGAGAATTGGCGTGCGATTCCTGACCGACCGTCGTACAATGACAAAACCCTGACGGCCGATAGAGAGACAGCTGATCGTCTATCTCGTGGGAAAAACGACTCTTTGAGGCTTCGAATTGAAATGGATGATTAGGCCGAATTTAAATAGAAGAAAAAGGTCAGTAAAAAATATTCTCAGTGACATAATTTCAATATTAATTAGAACATTTTAGCAATTTTGTTATTTTATTTACCTTGGGGAGATTATTTACAAAATGGAGAAAAAAAATTCACACAGTGCACGTAACTCACCATGAGTTTTTCAGCGTCTGCTCGAACCTTCAACAGTTCTGTAATGGCGTCCACAAAACCCTGATGATGGAAATTGCACATTTTCTCAATCTCCCGGTCATGGTTTCGAATCCTGGCATCAAGCTTTTCCATAAACCTTTTGTGTGCATTGGGTTGATCGTCATAAACAGACCTAAAATAAAACATATACAATTTTTTTTAATTAAAATATTTTAAAAACCTAATACACACAAACAAACAAACCACAAAATCCTTAAAAACTAAATTCAATTAAATGCACTGCACCCATTAAATATGTATATACACATTTTTGTCCACAAAACTACAATTAGAAGTTTCTTTTGTAGTTCTGGTAACTAATTTCTTTTATTTTGTTTCTACCAAAACCACATTCTTCATTTCAGCATCCACATTCTAGCATGTTCCAGTTCACCAAAAAGCAGGGGTTTTGTAGGAGGAAACCCACACAAGCCTCAAAATCACACCTTGAGTCAAAAAGAACCTTCTTGTTTTGAAGCGACAATGTTACACACTGAACCACCGTGCCACAAATCATCTCTTATTTTTACCATAATCATTTATGTGTTTTAGTTCATAGTATAATTTTTCAACCATATTCGTTGATTTCTTCATTTTTTTCACCTTATTCTTAAAAAGACATAGTTAGCAGTGTGCATAGTTGCAGTAAAAATACACATAAAATGGCTCGCTCTGAAAGTCTACACACAAACTCGATCAAATCACATGAGTCTCAGCAGAGAACCTTTTATTCAGCTTCCATTTCAAATCAGACGTTCCGTATTGTCCGTACTCCTTAAAAAAATTGAAATGAATGAATCTATGAATCAATGAATGTTGATTTAATATTACCGTTTATTCACTATAATATTCATACTTTCCCAGTAGCTCAGTCTGTAGAGCACTGGTGTTTGAAACACCAGATCTTTCAAAAGCATGAAAGCAAGAATTTGTTGAATTGTGCAAGTTGTAATGAAATGTAAGTCGCTTTGAATAAAAGTGTCTGCTAAATGACTGTAAAGTAAATGACAAAAAAAAATCTGAATCTTGCACTTGTACTCACTCTGCTTTTCTTCACTTATTTTTGCTGATAGTCATATTTATACATTTTTGTGTCTTTTCTTTCAGATCTGTGTGAAACCACATTTTCTTCAAAGAATTGACGGAAGCCAAATACCACGTGTTAAGGGATATACAGAACACTGTTAACTCAAAGGACATCAAGATTCGGCGGAAAAGTTTGGTTCATTACAACCCAAGAGAATTCTACTTCTATTTCTGACTCTTAGAGCTTGAAGGAACCACACTGTCTTTGGGGGAAAAAATGTGCAAAAATGCTTCTTCTTTAATGAAAAAAATAATTATAAATAAAAAAATTAAGATAATCACCTAGCTGTCGTACTTTTTATTTTGCATTAGTATTAGGAATGCAGACGCACAGATACCACTTTTTTGGAAAACAAGTACTCGCATTTCAGTACTCGCCAATATTGGTACAGAGTACTTAATAAAAACATGATTTAAATTTACAGTTAACAGTTTTAGTCATATAATAGAAAATAGGGGCTAGTTTGGAATTAAGAACCTTTATTTAAAAGGCGCTGAGGGTAAGGAACTTGCGCGCCTGTGATTAATTCTTTTATACGCCGCTCAAACATTGACATTTCTCACTTCCGGTATCGCGCAACATTTAACAGTATAAGTACTTTAGAAAATGTGGTATTGAGGTCAACACCAGTATCGGTGCATATCTAATTAGTATGTGTTTTGTTTTCATATATCCATCCAATTTCTAACGTTTATTCCATTTCTGGGTCACGAGGAGCTGACGTCAATGTCAGCAGCTCTGGGATGAGACCATCAGTGATGACTTAGTCATTGTCATTGGCTGGTGTTGGATTTTATGCAAAATTATGCACTCTAAAACACCACTGAATCTGTTCACTTGCTTGTAATCTCCAGTTTCTACAAGCTTTCTTGAAGTCTCCAGCTTCTTAATCGATCAATCTGCCTGCCTGTTTTCTATCACGTATAAGATGCAGGACGTATTTAAACTTCAGTCTAAGTGCGCCATCCGGTGGCGTGAACGAAGTAGTGCAAGTGTAAAACAATATGAATTTCACGATGAAAGGTACCTGGCATCGAACTTGAGTTTTTGTTAAAAAAAAAAAAAAAATGAACTCAAGTACAGTCAAACAATTAAATTAAGAAATTTAAATTGTTCATCAGATTTACCAATTTACCTTTAAGGATTTTAGAACTAAGTCAGAAACCCCATGAAGTAATAGTATCAAGCTTCTACATAATCAGGAAAAATCACAAACCAGAGGCAAGTTTGTGCCAACATTGCTTTTACAGCAACGCTCTGTGTTTGAGTCCTGTGTAATGCGTTCTGTGTAGTGTGACACATTTGTATTGTATATAGTTTTAGTGGTGTGATAGTATTATCAGAAATGCGTTTAAGAAGAATGTGTACGGGCGATATGTATTATCTTTTAACTATGGAACATGACTTAAAGCCACAAAATCACACAAAATGTTTACCTCAATGATCCCAAAATGACAATAATCTCAAACCCTTCCATTCGATGCTTTTTTTTTTATCTTAAACGCAAAAAACTTGGGACATCACAGGACAAATAAAGAGCAAACAACTTAGAGAAAATTTCAGCTAAAACAACAATTAACAAAATATGATTGTAGACAAGTAAAAAAAAAGTGCTGTGGCCTGAATTCTTATAGAAAAACCATCAAGCTTTGCAAAATCCATGGCCCCTGCTTATGATGACCCGTGACGGGATATCCTTGCTAGGAAAATGCACGCAGACCAGTGCAGAAATGCTATCAGCAAAGCCACGCTCATGTGTTTCCTCCTTCCTGTTTTTGAGCAAAACACCAAAGTGCTGTACAAACTCTTTCACATTTCCAAAATGAAACCATCTCTGTACATTCTCTGTACATGCTCCTAACACCAGATAACAGATCTTGGTGCTTGGGAATATATGAATATTAAATCTAAACCATGTTAAAACCACAAAGACTTTATTTGAAGAATATCACGCAAACAGCCACTGGCCTGCAGCCAAAAATCTCGCAGCAGTGTTTCTGAGGAAAGAATAGTATTATAAAACTGGCTATTATAAAACATTATTCCACTTCATAAATATAGTTGTTTTGTGCCACAATAAACCTGCAATAAACAAATAGCAAAATTCAAACCATATTCTATTGTATACACAGTACACATAATCATAAAATAATAAAACAATCCCATGTCTTATGCATGACAGTTAAAACATTGTGATCATCATTCTTATTTTTGTGATTGTAATTAATTCATTATTCTGAACAAAAATAATGTACTATTTTAACAAGAATGTTATTCTGAAGTACAGTATTATGGCTGTTTATTCTGTTTACTTTGTTGCCTGTTACTGCCAATTTTATATGTAACTAGTCAATTATATATCAATAATACTGATATTTACTGGAGTTTTTATTAACCATGTGTTAAAAAATAGTGCACTATTAGGATTGAGTAAGAATATTCTGCAGCCTTCATACTTTAATAATTTATATCTTTGTGCTTAGTTTAAAAGTTTGAATCATGGTTTCAGCTAAGAATTTACATTTCTGTGCATTACTGCTTTAGTCTTTTTCAATGAAATGCATTCATTATTTTCAATGAATGAACAATGAAGGAATTTTTTCAATGTCAGGCATTCTCAGACTTTCAGTTTAATGTTCCTCAACAAGCTAAATTCCTCGCAACTGCCAGCGAGTGACGAGCAGAATGCTACGGATGCACATGAACGTGGGGACAGAATGTGTGGCCTCAGGATAAGCGCTTTGCTCTGATGCGTTAACTGCATTACACAACCACAACACTGTCTCTTTTTCAAAGCTTGTTCCACCACTAACTTCCGAGTCCAAAAGGGGAAGACAGAAAAAGCCCTGACTGAGATCAGATGCTGTTTTATTTCCTACAGATGTTGACAGCGTTGCAGCCCATATAAGCTGAAGAAATCAATTACTGTAAAAATTAAGATAA
>SOMO01000013.1:1108220-1142412 GCA_028128575.1 Paedocypris carbunculus | reverse complement strand
AATTTTAATTTATCCATCAGAGGTTTTCGCTAATAAAACTGACATAAACTAATCTGATGCTCCTTACAGCAATTAGACTCAAAGTGTCTCCAGTAAATGTTGAACTTATGACTGCTGCATTAATTCTGCTGCGCTCATCACTCACGCATGTCTTCTATTCAAAAGTCAATACTTCATCTTATCATTAATGCACAAAGCCACTATCAGAGGAAAATGGTGAAATGATTATTTCAAAGCTCAACCAGTACAAAGCTGCTGCTGCCAACGACAGTGTGGGTTCGATTCAGAGGGAATTAGGTCCAACGTGGAACTGGAATGCAACAGAACTTGTTTTGGACAGAAGCATCTGACAGAACATGGAGTGATGAGGCTGGATGATCAGCATCCTTTCTGAACAACCGTGACACCGCAGAGCTTTTGGATCGGAACATACGCTCCGCGGTGTTTCATCCGCCACACCCGCTCAGGTCTCGCCAGCGTCCGTCGACCCTCGTTTGAAACGGCTCAGAGCTCACAGACCCCGTCACGACTGAAATCACAACACTGGACAGGCTGAAGGACGAGCGGTTATTGACAAGCACATGAGATCGGCGGCATTTAATGAATGACGAAACTGACATCTGAGCAGACAGGCTCGATCAACGAAACCACAAGAAAACAATACCTTTCCAGTGTGACACGGAATCGGGGAATTGTCACGCATATATGATATGGCCATCCCGCAGAGCTACATCTTTAGCAAACACGGGCCTGCTTCCCGTTCAACGGACGAGAAAGCGCACTACTTCCCGTTCCACGTGTTTGACAGTGCAGACGATGTGCATCTCTCACCGCAGAGTCGGTCCCACACACGCCGTGTCCGTGCTCTCGATCTCCTGTAATATTCGCTCATGTTCGGTGATGGTCTCCAGGCTCTCACTGTCCGCCATGTTGGCTCTATCGTCACGGTGATAATGTGACAATGCCGATGGCGGACGCGGTGACGCGGCTCCGCCGGCAGGTGGCGCGCCAGACTCAAAGAGAGCTAACCGGAGGTTGACCTTCAGTGTGGCGCTATAAGCGTCTTTATATATATATATATATATATATATTTATATTTAAAAATATCTTTTAAAAATATCTAATGTCTATATGTAGCCAGAGACTCCGTACAGTGTGCACATGTCTGAGAAATAAAGAGATTAGAAATGAAATCTGGATCCTAATAAGAATGTCTAACTTTTCTTCAACTCTAAGATCATGCATCTTACGCTATGATTTAATTTGGGATTAGTGAAGCCTATTGTGTGTATCTACAGATTCTTACAGCAATATGAGTTGAAAATCGAGGATATGTGATCTCAGATAAATCACAGAATTCCACGAACTGCATTTCAATCAAGCTCTCTGCCTCCATCCCACAGTAGTGTCTGTACATCTAGATCACTCTTTAGCAAATGAACTCGATGGCTTACCGTAAAGTTGTTCCTAGGGGCATGTCAACTGATTCAAGTTCTGCAAAAACATTTCCATAGATCTTCTGGTCTTCCCTCTCTTCTACTTGGAGTGCACGGCTGCTGTCCATGTCTGATCATGTGTTCGTGTGAAGAGACTCTTCCTCCTGCAGGACACAGTCAGCAACAGAGGAAAAAATCTGCAACGGAAGGGAAAAGGTTGAGTCTCGTGATCTCTTGCTCTTTAGCTAAGCTGCTGCTTTGTTAAATATTCCCTAGTTGGTTATCCAACAATGGGACTGAGATATCAGTTTATGATACAATGCATTGCTTCAAAAATGTTGTAAAAATTTGTATTTCTTGTTAGTAGTATAAACCTGCTCGGTTCTTGTGCCTAATGTAATGGTCAAAACTCCAAGCGATGTAAACTTAAGAACACAACTTGAGCACAAAGCTGGAATTCTTCAAAAACTGGCCCAATAAGACCTTTTATTTTAACAAGTTCAGAATGAATACGAAAACAAATCGGTCTGTCTTTATCTCTGTTTGTCTGTCTGTTTTAACTAAATATTAGTTTAATACATAACACAGTTTCAATATTAACAAACTCACCTCACCGACTTTCACTTAAAAAAATGAATGAAGACTGACACAACACGCTTGAAAACATGCAACAAAATTGCATAAAAAACTCAAAAGTCACCACTCAGGTACAAGCTTCATCGTTTATCGTATCAAGCTTCATCTTTGGAGCATCGTATCGTGTTTAAAATGTACTGAATGACCAGAGTTTTCCCTTAAATTTTTTCTTTACCCCTGTTTGGTGAAATTAATTTTATGACATTATGAAATTATTCTTATGACAAAGTTAATCTTCTGACCAAATCTTATCGAAACAATGCCAAGGCAAATGTGGGCCATATTAGTGTGTGATGTTTTTTGGTGGCGAGTAGTAACTAGCTCTGGTGGACTCTAGAGGGCGCTTGAGCCCAGTTATTTTTTGCACGTACAAGTTTGTTGTCTCTGCAGTTTATGCAGATATTACAAAATGAAGAAAATACTGAAATAATGGTGCATATTGCCTCGAAACAAACGTTGAAAAGTGTGTGTATATCAATCGATTGGAATCAAACACTTCTATCTTCTAATCTAAAGAATGATTGAGAGACACCAGTGTTAGATTTCCTCTGCCGTTATTGTAGATTGAGAAAGTGGTAATGTGTGAAGAGTATTGCATTAGGATTAGCACAGTTAGTATGTTAGATGTTAAATGTTCACAATTAGCATAGTTAGATAGTTTGACATAAATATACTAAACCTTTCAAAACCATCAATCTTGTCCAGGGAGAGATTGCGATAGCTCTGTAGGCAAAGAAACAATTTAGCTGCTACTAAAGGTTGATACTTCTGGATTACTGTATTGCAATTTTAACATTTTGCAAGTGCTTTTACAAATGTCTTACATTCATAACTCGCACAGCATCACTTTCACATCAAAATTTATTTTTTCTAACCAAATTGAATTCACTATATTTCTGTTGATGGAAATATTGTAATCAGTGGCCTGTAGATTTAGCGGGTGACTTTATTCAGTTGCTAAACATAAAATGAAAAAAGATCATAAAAGTGCAGCAGGAAGTCACAATGTCTGCTTGTGTCACTTGTGATGTATTCAAAGGTTAAATATGTCATCTGCATTCACACTGAAGTCTGATTATCAATTAAAACCCGGAACATGGATTTAAAAAAAAAAAAAAAAAAAAACAGCAGGGTATTGGAACGTCAAATGTCAAATGTATACATTTTGCTGAGAATTTTCTGAACTCCATGAGTGTGGATCTGACTCAGGTGTTCTCGCTCTGAACGTTTATGTCCAGCACAAGCAGTATAATGTGTTTTCTATCTTGATTTGGTCTTCTTTGTGGCTGACACACCAACACTCACACACACACACACACACACACACACACGCACACACACACACACACACACACACACACACACACACACACACACACAACACTGTTTTTCTTCAGGTCCATTTCTCACTCTGCGTAAGAACAGGGCTCTGACCTCAGGGCTTCAGGTCACCATTGATTTCTTGTCAGATGTAAGAAAATGAATTTACTTTAAAACAAGAAGAGCACAGACACATTTTAATATTCAAAGTGTTTTCAGTTCCTGTTGTAATGGACAGAAATTGTGGTTCTTTTAATTGACCGCTAATATACTTTTGTTGGAGTCAATTTGACTGCAGTGTTTTTGCTAATCAAATGACACAAAAAGAAAGTACTGTTTAAAAGAAACTATTTTAGTCAGTTATGATAGCACAGAACATGCAGTTATCATAAGCACCAAAGAAAGACGTGGTCTGTGCGTGGGTGTGTTAAATAACTAAGTGTTTTATTTAACATTAAAACGGAAGTATCAAATCTCACAGTCAGGTCTCTGAGGACTGGCTTCTCTCACTAATGTTAGGAGTCTACTATGATGATTTATTTGAGACTAGTTCCTGATCTGCTTTTCCCGTGGCGTGCTGGGGAGTCTTCTTTCGGCCTGACAGCAGGATTAAAGAGACATCGCATTCCTCACAGAAGGGCAAAGGCTTTCAGCAACTTTGCTTAAAGATCACAGATGTCACAACATGTTCTGTTGGGCCAAAGCCTACATTAATTAAGCATCTATTAATTTCCTCAGACTTCTATTTCTGCATCCTGTCTCAGCCACTGAGGCAAAGTTGGGATAGAAAGGTAGTTAACCAAGTGTAGACATGCACATTTTTATAGTTTTTTTTTAAATTATGATATTTAAAACCAGCTGTTTTAAATTGAAATATAATACAGTGTATTATGCTGAGCTGAGTTACATTATGATGTGTGACACAGTGGAGAGCTACATTACTCTGTACAACGCTCCTAAATTACAGTATTCTGTGTTAATCAGTGTTGAGATACATTATGCTGTGTTATGATCTGCAGGATTACAGTGTGTTGTGTAGGGTTGCAAAATGCCATCCTAGACCGTGTTGCACTGTGCTGAGAAATATTCTGATATGTTTGTTATACAAGTTTCATTTTGCTGTGTTACACTGTATTACAGTCAATTGTGCTGTTACATGGGAGTTACATTGTACCTGGTTATACTGTGTAGTGTTTCATCTTGTGATGCTGTGCTAAATACCCTGCACCGGGTTATACTGTACTGTACTGTAGTTACATTGTGCTGTCTGTGACACTCTACTGTTACATTGTGCTGTGTTACACTGTACTGAGTTACACTGTATTGTATTATGGTATATTTTGCTGTTACACTGTATTTAGTTATACTGTGCTGTGTAATATTTTTCTGTGTAATGCTGTGCTGAGATCTGTATTGTGTCTTTTGCTGTGCTGCATTACATTATACGTTATGTTGTGCTTCTTGCTCCATGCTTTGCTGAAGTTATTTTTTATTACATTTTTAAATATTTGCACTCTATTGCATTTTCTACATCTTGACTTAGTGAATATGTTGATTAGTAGCGACTGTAGCACATCAACAATCTTCTTTCTGCGTTCTGAGCGGCTGCTTCAAGGAAAGAAAAATCCCAGGGAACATAAATAAATGTCAATTATCACTGAGTATTATTTCATTTTCAGAAATGCATCAAGCCTCTGCCTTTGTTGAAGAAACATTATTGAGTAAAAGCCTTTAGCTTAGGCTAAAAATACATTAGCATATAATATGCTTTTGAAAAACTTTACCATGACAGACTGGAGAGTAATTCTTTAAAGAACTAAAGTTCACGTAAAGTTTCAGAGACACGTTTCATTTTCAAGCAATGAGTTGTGCGAACACACGTCTGACCCTTAGCTCTCTCACTTTTTACTTCTCATTATCTCCCACTCTTATTCTCTGAGTGTTTCATTACTTTGACTCAAAATAGCAGATATAAGCAATTGAACTCTAGAGAGGGTCCACGTTACAGATCAAACAAATGTCACAGACACTCAAGCAGAACTGCTGCCTTTTCAGTCTAATGATACTTTTAATTCTAATGTCTAATATATCATTTCTGCTACATTGACAGATACAATTTATTTGAGCTTACAATCATTTTAGAGATTAAAATACACATGATTATATATTTCATGTCATTGTGAAAATGACTGAATAATCTTTCTACTTTGTCTGATTCAGATCCCAAAGCTGTTTTTAACATCCATTCTTGTGTCAGACCAGGGAAAATGATTGAGGCATTGAAACATTAATTCATGTGCAATTATAAGCAGTCCAGAGTCTGTGCAGTATCGTTTCAGTACATACAAACTTTGCAGCACAGAAAAGTTAAATGAAAGATTAAAGCACGAAATGAGATGAAGTATGTAGGTCAAAGAAAAAGCTCAAATATAATTGAATGAAATAAAACTGTACACGGAATTATGTAAATGAGCACACACAATGCAATGTCTAATAAAACTCAAATTTATATGCAAATGTTCTGTCTTCTGTCGATAACTTCATTGTCCTGTTATGCAGCTTCTTGTAAATTAGTTTTGCTCTGCTGCAGTTCACTTCCTTTGAATTCTGCTCAACGTGACATAATTGATTTAAAGGAAAAGTTTTTTAAAGTAAATCGGTTAGCCAGGCAGTGTAAGGTAGAAACCAAAGGAACGCACAGTATAAAAGACAGGAACAGAAGGTCATGTAGATGTCAGTAGATCGGTGCTGGAGCAAAACACCTGTGTGTCACTGTCTCAGGAGGTCACCGCTCAATAAAACACGAGATTAACATTTAAGCTTCTCTACATGAGGAAGATTTAACAGCATAATCTCTGCAACAATCACACATTTTTAAAAACCTGTTTAGTTCAGTATGTC
The DNA here is from genome assembly GCA_028128575.1 of Paedocypris carbunculus. Lineage (NCBI taxonomy): Eukaryota > Metazoa > Chordata > Actinopteri > Cypriniformes > Paedocypris > Paedocypris carbunculus. The sequence goes on along the minus strand of SOMO01000013.1, from coordinate 1,136,119 downwards.
AACATTTGTTTAAAATCTACAACCATCTTTGAATCAAGACACATTGAGTATTAAAAATGCCAAATGTAAAGGAAAGCAGAAGCATTCGGAATCCTTCATTACAATTTATCTACATTAACACAAACAGACTGAGATAGAGACAGACAGAAAGAAAGACATTCGGATTCACGGAGGGTTTTCAGACAGTGCACAGAACAGTTTTTAATTGTGGGGTACTACTTTTCTTGACTTTGTTTCCGTTATAATCTTTTCCTGCTGTTAATTGTGCAGCTAATTATCAGTTAATGATCTAGTTTATCACTTCACTTATGAACTTTGTATGGCCCATGTGTTGATTGCCTAACCATTTGTTGATTTCTCTCAAATAATTGCTCATTATATTCACAATGAAACATTTTTAAGGCTCCAGCGTTCTGTGACTTTTTCTAGTTTCTATGTAATAAAGTGTTTTTCTGACTACGATAGTCATGATACTAATAACCTATAGTTATTTTATTTTTTTGTTTTTGTTTTTTTTGCCCTTTGTGGCTGTTTTTGCATGTTCGTAATTTCTTTAACAAAAGCCTGAATTAGTTTATACTGGGTCTGTTTCTTCTAAACTTGCAGAGAGTTGTGTTTGTCATTCTGTCTCTTGGTAAGTCTTCCCAACAGTCCATCTGACAGACACGGATGGATTGAATAATGGATCATCTAAATCCATCATCTTAAATTGCCTCATTATTCAAGAAGAATGAAGCAGTTAGGGGTTTCCAGAGCTGCCATTGTAGGAACACGGAAATTCATGTTATATGGTGCTAAATACAGTACTTGTTTTTCTGGTTTAATTAAAGGGATCAGAGCTAACAGAAAAAGAGCTTTTCATATAAGCGGATGGCTGGACTGACACATTCGATTTCACCCAGCAGCTGGTCTGAAGAGATAGAAGCCAGAAAGCCAGTTCCATGCTTTCCAGATGGATAACTTTAGATGTCAAGATGAGAGAAAGAGTGAGTCACTGAAGCCAGAGTGAACTGTTGAGAAAGCTCTTTAATTTATTGTCTGCGCTCACAAGTTTCTCCTCCAGCTTTCAAAAACGAAGCAGAATGGCAGCCATGAACCATCACGTTAAATGACTCAGTTTATTGCAGGAAACACTGATAGAAATATATTACTACCTCAAATATGAAATATGTTATATACGTTTTATGTCAAAAATACATTAATTTATTACACACTTTATAGGACACTAAATGCCACTTGTTCATAAGCATCATTTAATAGATGCCTTTTGATTTAATATTTTCCACATTTGTTGAAATACATTTTCTCTCCAATTGTTGCATGAATTAATAAAAACTGCAGTGATAATTTAATTTATCAAGACTGCCCGATGTTCCTTTCACATTGAAAAGAACTTGACTTGTAGAAAGTGCAAGCACTTTGAGCTTATTAACACTCAATCCATTATGTTCCTCATTTGTTTTGATTGACTGAAAGGAAACTATTCACCCCAGACATCCTGCTGAAGCAAATATAATAACACAAGTCGCTTTTCAGCTCTATTAGAGGGCAATGCAAGTCTTCAGACAACTATAAGTGATGCAAAGCAGACAGAATCTAAATAAATCACAGCACTAAGCTGCAGGTGTGAATCGGAACGTTCATAGCTTTCATATAGCAGAGGAAAAATACAGAGATGGGAAAAAAAGATAAGAAATAGTTTCCTCTCTAAATGGAAATTGTAGTTTGTGTTTGTCAGACATGTTCTAGCACAAGTATTATTTTTCATTCAAGTGCTGCAGCTCTTCATTTTGAGAACAAATAGTAAATGTAATATTAATTTGAATAATATTCAATATTAAACATTATGGTACGTCACAGTTTAAGCACTGTTAATATTAACATACATGGCCTTAACAATAGTGTGCTATATCTGCAGAAATAATGCATACATAATGCATATTTTAGGGAAAATTGCCAGGATTCAATTATAAACCCTGACGGATTTTTAAAAAGGCAACAACAACAACTATGTTTTTTCTACAAATGGAATGTGTTAAATTAATCCAATTTTTTTCTTGCATGCAAAAAAATCTGTAGCACTTGAGGAAAGTCTTAGAATGCCATTTGTCCAGATTAATGTGAAATGGATGTAAGTGCACAGGAAATGAAAGAGATCTGTTTGACAAAGTCACTGGGCTGTGTTTCACTGAGAGATGTCTGTACTGCGTCTAAAAGTGACATGAAACCATTGTTTCTATTAGTCACATTTTTTATAAAATTATCTCTATCACCAAAGTGCATCATTGGTTAAAAAATGGTAAAAAAAAAAAAAAAAAAGGGGAAGAATGTAGAACATGCATTTTTAGAATGTAAAGAATAGAAAATGAGGCATTAAACTATATGTAGACTTTAACTTCTGCAAATAACTGCAAATTAATTGAACTTTTTTGGTGTCTACAGTAGAGACCATTACATTTTCTTAAGACTGCAGGGATATTTATTACTAGGGAGACCTTGGAATGAATTGGTGGGATAACAGACGACCACACGTCAGGACTAAACCCCACCATTAATCCCATCTTGAGCCGCACACTCTGGGTTTGCCCAGTAAATCACCACAATTTTCCACTGGCATGGACTGATATCATTTATCGTCTGCTGCAGGGCAATCTGGGTTAGAATGTGTTTTACTGTGTCCTTGTTACAGATATGAACAAGTGGTGAGGGTAAAAAAGTACCGGAACCACAAAGAAAGTTTACGAAAACAATTTTCAGCTATTTATAGAAACAGCTAAGACATCTTTAACTCACAGTACACACTTTAAATGCCTTTGATTGCATACAACATGTTTATTCATATTAATGTTGTTGTTGTTGTTGTTGTTCCTTTAAAGTTAACCATGCACTCAAACAGCTGTATAAATAATCCAGTTTTTGACACAAGTTGTGAGTGACCTGATGTTTACACGTTCAAACGGTAATGAAGGAATATTTTTCATGCATGATCTGCTTCTCTGTTATCGAAAATATGAGTGCACATAATGGACATTACTATGTGTCACTACATTGTAAATTTGCTGATTTAGTTGAAATTTAGTTGTAAACACTAAATCTGTTTCAAGTTTGCTTAGATTACACGTCAGATACTTTCACAAACTGTCGTCGAAGACAAGCTTTTACTTTTCGTCAGTTTGAAAGCAGAGAAGCTCCTCGCTTCTGACGCTGATCTCCTGGATGATCCACTTCTTTGCCTGTGCGCCTTGAGGGTTGAATTGTTGACCGGAGATGAAGACTTATTGGTCAGGCTCATCACGGATGAAATCTTCTCTCGGTAACTTTCTCGGAACCTTTTGGCCGATCGGTAGAGGTTTCCCACGAAGCAGTAGCAGAGCGGGTTGAGAGACGAGTTGGTGAGACCCAGCCACTGCGCGAACGGTCTGCTCTGGAGGATCCAGTCGTGCTCGGCGTGGTTCAGCTCGTCGTTCCGTTCAGGCGAGCTGGGGATGTTTGAGTCGATCCAAATGTCCACGGCGTAAATTGGCAACCAAGAGAAGGTGAAAAGCAAAACGAGCGCCAGGACCATCTTGGCGATCCTCCTCCGCGTTTGGAGCCGCGTCGTTGAAGAGGTCACTCCGAGTCTGCTCGGGTCCACTGAGGAGCTCTCGCCCCCTCGGCTTAACTTCCAGGCGGTCAAGCAGCTGATGACCAGGTTAAAGAGCACCGGGAACGCGTACAAGGTGCAGAAGAGTAAAAAGTTATAACCCTGGCGCAGTCTGACTTTAGACCAGCTCTCCACGCACACGGTCACGGCGTGCAGCCCGTCTAAAAAGGAAAGCGACTTGGTCGTGTTCAGGAAAAACAGCGGCATGCACAGAGCAGAAGACGCGACCCACACCACCGATATCATGCATATCATCCTCCTGCCCGTGAAGAACGACCGGGCGTGCAGGGGGCTGTGGACGCTGTAGTATCTGTTCAGGCTGATCACAGCGAGACTCAGGACGCTGGCTGAGACCGACACCGCCTGAACGAACGGCACAGCGCGGCACAAAAAGTCTCCGAACACCCAGGCGTTATACACCTGGTGGGCCAAATTCACCGGCATGCAGACACACACCACCATCATGTCGCACACCGCCAGGTTGATCAGAAGTCTCCGGGTGGCCGACGCTCCAGACAAGCGGTTTCTCCTGCGCGTCAAGACCCACAGAGCCATGACATTGCCCACCAGTCCAGTCACGAAAGAGACCACGTACATCACCATCAAAACTATGGTGTCGGTTTCATGTCCCGCGAACAGAAAGTCGATGGAGAACGAGCCCAGATCACGAGTAGTCCAGTTGTTATACAGATATTCCCAAAGAGAGCTGCTGTTGGAAAACATTCGACCTAAGGTGGAGTAAATATTCGAAGTGTTCATGCTTCCTCTGTGTGGCATTTTGTCTGACTATCTGCTTCACGAGGAGCCCCCTCCTCCAAGAGTATGATCTAGATTTTTTTAGAATATGAAAATGAGATTTTCCATCTCTATATTTTTTATCTATCTATCTATCTATCTATCTATCTATCTATCTATCTATCTATCTATCTATCTATCTATCTATCTATCTATCTATCTATCTATCTATCTATCTATCTATCTGTCTGTCTGTCTGTCTGTCTGTCTGTCTTTGCTTTCTAAATAGGCAAATGAGAACCTAACCACGTAAAAGTAGAAATAAAAACAGATAAAAGTGCATAACATTTTAATCAACATTTTAGGAAAGAGCTGATACTCTGCCGAGCTGATTCTATGCGGAATCATATGACTGGTGCAGACCTGAGAGTCCCAGTAGTGCCAAGACAGAGATGGCACAGTTGCCCCAGCGCATGGTGTTTGTCTTGGTTGCACACAATAACAGTTGGTCCGAGAGCACAGGGATTGTGTAGGCGCATAAGAGAGATCCATGTCACATACAAATGGATGAATGGTGCTGTGAAAACGTAGAGCAAAGGTTACAACCAAGGTTAGATCATAACAAGGGCAAAATAATCAAATCATAACAAAGAAAGTTTAAATAAAATGCATAATTACAAATTGCTTCAAATGTATTAACACACACAATGCGCACACATTTATGCATCAAAGTAAAAGTAGCTAAGCACAAACATTATTATTATTATTAAAACACTAATTCATGCTGAATTATACAGTACACACTGAGTCAGTAGTGCAATCATATAAAACCTAATTGCCTTATATAACCCACGATCAAAGATGATTCGATAAACAGAAACTCTAAGCAGCTAACAAACTAAATTACAAGACAAATGTGAAATTTGTCAATTTCAGTCAGTCAGCAATGCAGAGATTGATTTGAAAAAAGCGACTTAAATATGATTGTTTACACATGTTAAATATAGTTTTTACTCATATTAACACACCTTTACTTTGTTTAATTAATGTATTGAGGTTTTTATTTATTTTCTTTTCAAATGAATGACTCATATCAAGTCATGGTTCAGATTGATTCTGTCTTTCAGTCATCAATCTTTTCATTCATGTCTGTCCAGTATCATTCATTCATCCATCCGTCCACCCATTCATTGATGCATCCATCTCTCCATCAGTTTGTCTGTGTGTATGTTTTATTTTCATTCATTCATCCATCCATTCTCTTATACAATCATCAATTTGTGTGCTACAAAAGTGTGCTATTGTATCCCTAAAGACACTCAGTCGGTCTGGTTTGCATTGGTTAAATCATTAATAAAAGTACTATTACTTTAATTCATAACTAAATTATCAAACCAAAAATATCAATAAGTACATAAATGTTGCTTTTATCTTTGTAGAACTGTCAGCTAACACCTCATGATTGTCTGCCAAGTAGCGTGTTGAACTTACATAACCGCCCAGCTGTCAAAGCGTTTAAATGCAGTCATTCAGCCGGTTTTCTCAGCTTCAACCTACAGGCATGACTAACATCGGAACCATAGTTTCTCCATCACCTCGGACAGATGATTATCTGGTAATGGGTGAGAATGTGAAGGATCTGACTGGACTGTCGTCTGATCATTTTACAAACAAATTCATTCAAAATGTACCAACTACTGCTAAATGAAATGAATAATTGATTAAACGACAAACAATTAAGTTATTTAATTCACGATACAACTCTAATATTGTCACAGTTACTACTACAGTTACAACTACTGTCACAGTTACAACTACTGTCACCAGGCAAGGCAGGATGGATCCACGTGCGCTTCTTGAACGAGATCACAAGAGCAGGAAGGGTTAAACTTTCTTCCAAGATTTAATCCAAAATTACACAGGAACAGGAACAAGACTACGAGGTGACAGGACACTGCAACAAACCCACACCAAGACAATGACTGGACGAATTTAAATACATTGAGAAACTAGTGACACAAAACAGCTGGATACAGATGATCGTGAAGGCATGTGGATAAACTAGGATGGCAGCGGCAGGGAATACTTCAAAATAAGAGTCCGGATAACATTTAACATAAAAGTCCTAACCGGCTTTAAGCCGGGATCTGTGATAAATATGTGCATACATTGTATATACTTTCGTCGTTCTGTGACAAGTGCACCTTTTACTGGTGAGTGACTTCAAATAAATCCATTAACTTCATCAAATAATCCATTTACTTGCAATACATAAAAATGGTTCAATGATCAAAACATTAGAGATATACAGTTTTTTAAATCGTACTGAACTTCTGTTCGGGCAACATTTTTTTAGAGTTTTGATGATGATACCAACTTTTTTTGGCCTGACATTCTCTCGAGTTGGAGAGGGAGATGAGGGCAAAGCAGGGTTTAAAATATTATTCAAGTAACTATTTGGTTTTTGTCGTATTTGTATTTTATGTTGAAGCTATAAGGCTTCTCTGGGGAGTTCAACCCACAAAATCTGTTGACTTAAAAACTCACACCGACTGATTGGTGTAAGGACTATGCTTCCCTATAAAGCCAGCTCTGTGTTGGCGCTTGTACGAACTCATTAGTGGTTGCACAGCTGGTTGCAGAGCGGATCGATTGGATTCACCTGCAGCTGATAGGACTTACGAGTGGACTCAACTGGGCGAAGCTTTGCCTACGCTACACCTGGATTGTTTTCTTTGGTTCCTGTGTTTCCAGTGTCGCATCTGCGTTTCTGACACTCGCCAGTGTTCTCGTGCCTGATCTCGTTGCTGCCTGCCTATTGACCTTACACCTGTTCCTCGACCATGATTTCAGCCAACAGCCTTCCTCACAATACACACCAACCACATAAACTGCATTTGAGACTCAACCCGCTTTCCTGTTCACCACTCTCGACAAGTGGACAGGAAGAAACAGCAGTCAAGATTTGGGCTTTCAATGAAATCTCAATTGCAGGGGGAGAATTGACTTGTTTTCTCTCAACACAAGTACACAAATGTCTTGAAAAATCTAGAAAAAATAGCAAGTAAACAAACCACCACAAACCCCTTAACAAATGCATAAAATGCTATGAAATGGATAATTCAATCCTATGTAAGTGTGCATAACAAGAGCCAGATTGATGAAACAAATGTCACTTTTGAAATAAGTTAAGTGTATTTATTTATTGGTGTCATTAACACAGTACTAATCACAGTCATTAATCAATAAAAGAGAAAAAGTTGTGAGTCGATAAAACAGACACAGGATACCTAGTGAAGTCAATGTGATGCTGAAATGTAGTGCATTTCAAAAGTTATCAAAGCATTAATAGTTTTGGATAGAGTGACAAACATTAAATTCAGAAAACTTGTGATAAATTTCTCTTATCAGGCTTAGCTTTGAAAATAAAGTCATCTGGTGGTTTCATTCAATCTGGAAACTATTCTTAGCCATTCAGACGTCTCTTACCCAGCAACCCACCTGATCCAAGCACAAATTTAATGTCAAGTGATGTGAGTCTTCAGCACAGAACTCAAGTGCTTGAAGGGGAAACATTGGTTGCTTTTTAGTTCAGGTTTGACTGGCCTTGGACTGCTGTTTCTGCACTTTATTTTTCTAATCTCCCAGCTTAACGTATTCATACCACACAAAAAATGTAAAACATTAACATAAAAACATAGTTTTTTTTTTTCTGCTTACCACCAACCTCAAATTTCATCTTCAAAATCTTTATTTAAATGTGTCCAAGAGAAGAGTTTTAATGTGATAGTGTGTCTTCTGTAGTATTTTTTATTTATTTATATATTTTTCTAAAAAACAAGCTATTGGCCAATAAAACTTTGCAAGAAAACACTCAATCAGTCAACCATTCAGCTAACCAGTCAGGCTGTCTATCAAATTACTGAAGAAAATGCAATTGCTTTAAAATAGTATACGAAAGCAGCATGTTTCTGGGAGCATGTTTCTTGAAGATAGCGTCATCAGTGTCATACCACTGGCTGTGACAGTTGTTGAAAATCAATACATGCAATTGATGTATAGCTGACAGAAGGGAGGATCAAAGTGAATTGGGTTACAACTGTGTAACCCACACTTAACCCACAGTTCGAAATAAAATAGCAAACCATTGGTGGATGTCGAGATTGTTTCAAATTTGTGGCTCTATTATTTTCTCATCTTACAAAAAACAAAGAGTCTACACACAGAGAAAAATGACAGCGTGCCACATGTGTTTTTAATTCATTACAAAGTCCAAGTTGTTATATGCCCGAGCCCTTGTTCCTGTATAATTTTAACCAAAGCTCTACAAAATGTAACACACTTAATTAAATACAGTCGACTCTTGGGCCGCCAGTTATAAGGGGTAGCTGCTTTATTGGGTAAAATCATAAAGTCCAAATCATGTCTCCAATGCAAATTTGTGACACTTTATTGGGGCAAAATGGTCATGTGTCCCGATGTGTCTCAATTAACAGGAGTCAGCGAATTGGAATTGGAAAATTGGCCCTATAGCAGGGGTGGCCAACCAGTCAGACACCAAGAGCCACTTTTTTCTGTGTTAGAGCCGCAAAGAGCCACATCATACACATGTGCACACATAAACATCATCCCATTCCTTAATCTTGTATGCACACACACACACACACAGACCTCTGCTCAGCCAGATTTAATGACAATAACCACACCAACATGATAATATTAGTTATTTTTCAACAGTTAACATTGTGTTATATTGGACACATGTCGTGTGAAAGCTCCTGAAGAGCCGCATGAAACTATTTAAAGAGCTGCATGAATCTCAAGAGCCACGGGTTGGCCACCCCTGCCCTATAGGTATGAGTGAATATGTGAATGTGTTTGTCTGTGTGTCAGAAGAGGAATGAAAGAATTAAATAAAAAACAAATTAATCAATCAATTTGTTAAACCAATTCATAAAAGACGCAAACTAATGGGCGAGCAAGTAAAGAATAATTAAGTAATTATTAACAAATTAAGTTTTTATTAAATTCTATTCTTTGTTGCGTAGAGTACGCAAAGGTGAAAGAAAACAATTACTGTATATCACGCATATCCCTGTAATCCCTGGATTTGCTATTGGTTGGCTATAGGGGGCGGGGCATGTGCACCAAATGCTCTCTTCCTCATCTGTAAATAAATGCCTCATCATTGATGTGTGTAGGCATCTGAATGACGTTGACCGTGTTTCGCTTATTATTCATTCCCTATCCCATGTAAATAGTTTTTAGGCACATGCAAAAAGCATACAAATCGCAACAATTATGCCCCCTGTAAGAAAAGGTGCTATTTTGGCACCTGTCAGAAAACATGCTATTTTGGCCCCTCTCAGAATACCAGCCTCAATGGCTGGCAACAAGGTAAGACAGTTCTAGGATGGATAATACTGTATGTAAAGACAAAGTGTTTAAATACATAGTAATTTACAATTTATGGAATCAGCAATGACATGTAAAACCGTAAATTATCGTGAACCTCTCAACTAGACCCTTGGTGGAGGACTGTTATTTTGAAAAAGTCTGTTTTGGCGGACATTTACGAAAAAAGAATTGAACTTCCTGTTTCTGGATATCAGTTTCTCTGTTCATCGACAGCTGTGGTACGTTATATTTTTTCGAATTATTTAGATGAATGCGAAACGATACATTTAAATCGCGGTTTAATCTAAGTAATAATATATTTAATTGTTAAAGAACGATATATTAGCTTTAGCAATGATAACGTGAACTGGCCAGTGGTTCGGTTTAAATGTCAATCAAATCAAAAAATCATTTTTTATGCATTTGCTCGTCCACAGTTAGTCGTTTGCCAAACACAGTGGACGAATTGTGTGTGTATGTGTGTTTGGTATAAACAATGGCTCTTTGCGTTTCAGCTGTCGCTTTTGTGCGGCGATGAGTGAGTTCAGGATTCATCACGATGTGAACGAGCTGCTCGGTCTTCTGAATGTGCGCGGCGGAGAAGGTGCTGAGGTCTACATCGATCTGCTGCAGAAGAACCGGACGCCGTATGTCAACACAACGGTGTCCGCGCACAGCGCCAAAGTATGCGCACTTCGCGCCACACGTCACCGACCTCTTCCTCGAACCTTTTGTACCTTGAAGGCTTGAACGCAACTGTCTGCAGGTTAAACTGGCGGAGCACTCCAAAACACCAGAAGAGTTTTTGAAGAAGTACGACGAGCTGAAGTCAAAAAATGCGAGTAACCTCGATTCTCTGGTGTATCTGCTGTCCAAACTTACAGAAGATAAAGAGGCAAGTGTATTAGAAAACAACAAACTAAGCATTTCCCGAGACACATTTTGGCAAAAAAAACCCATCAAGAATGTGTTGCAATTCATCATGCGTTGACCTTTGATTTGTTAAATCCTCAGCAATGTTTATGTTTTCAGCCAGTCTATGGTTATTGTACTTTTATTATTTGGGTCTCACATGTTCTCGTGTTGACGTTGAGCTGACAAGTCCATTTCCAGAGTCATAGAAATAAATAAATGTAATAATGAATGCTGTATTTTTATGTAATTCTATTTTCCAGACTATAAGTTTCCTGAATCAGAATGCCAAAGATCGATCTGAGATATCTGCAAATGCTGCAACAAGCAGCACTGTGTCGTACAACATTTCTGCAACCAGCAGCAAAATGTCCATGCAGGAGCTGGAAGAGCTGAGAAAAAAGCTTGGAAACGTCACCGCCAGCGCAGCAGTGCCACAGGTACCCATCGACAGAGCGGTGGGACCGGATAAGATTGTCAAAGCTCGCTTGTTGTTATGATCCATTATTGGATTAATTGTTTGTGAAATATTCTAACAATTATCTTTCAAACTTAAACTTAATATGAAGTTTGAAAGCCAGTAAATAACAACATTTATATTGTCATTAATAAAATGCTTTATTGAAACATTAGTATAAATACGCAGGGATACACAGATACCGGTATTTACAGAGAACATACATTTAGTACTTAAAGCATATGCAGAACAGGAACATCAGGAAGCAGATTTTGGTAGTAGATACCGGTAATTATACTTTTTTTTTAAGTCCTAAAGTGATCGTCCCTCTGCTTCTTTCTGTTGCAAATTGTGTTTTTGTGACATTTAAACAATGTACATTTTGGCAAATTGACAGAAGTATTTGTTTTTTAGAACAATTATTCTCTAGTGCTCTCTAGTTTTGGCCTGAAAACGTACAGTTTTATTTATTTTACAGTCGTCGGAGGTCATTCGTAAAATGCTGAGAGACAGACACAACAAGAAGAACCCAACTCAGCCCAACCCGGTGTTTCCCAACTGGGTTTATGACCGGCCGGCACTGATTGCAGATTTTGTCACATGTTCTGCGCCTGTGGGAGACCCGCTGGTTGCTGTAGGTAAGAAAAGATAGAATAACTCTTAAATCAGAGGTGTCATTTATTGTCATTGTATATTTGTTGTCAATATTGTCAGTGTGAAGTCAATTTGAGTGTTACTGTGGCAAAGAATCAGGCAAACCTGATAACAGTAATGTTTATTGTCCTTGTTTCTGGACTGCATAGGTATCCAGAGACTAGGAAACATAACCACGGCGTAAACATGCAACCCCTAAATAGAAAAAGTCTGATTTCAGCTCCCGCTCTTTTAGTCTGTGCAGTATTTGACGCACCACCGCCAACACCACATCATTTCTCTAGCTACTGATTCATTTAATAACATTTTTTCCAGGTACGATGCCGCTGCCAGCACAGGAGCAAGCTCTGGTGGAAGACCTGCTGTATGTGTTGATCGGCGTGGATGGATTAAACATCACTGCACAGCCTGTGCTTGGCAGACAGAGCCGTTCTTTCATTGTCGATCCTTCTTTGGACATGTCCATTAAAGAACTGGTCAACAGAATATTACCAGTTGCTTCTTGCTATTCCACCATCACACGGTAACACATACGCACAGAAGCAGTCAGAAGATGCTGTGAACTGTTCTTCACAAAGCATTTCAGTCACACTTACTTTCATGACTAATGTTTATGACAACATTTTTTTATCTTGCAGTGATTCAAACTAGTTTCCCTTTTACTAGCAATTAGCGATCTCAGATTTAATAACATGAGACTTGACTTATTGCATTAATACATTGAGTGTTTACAGTCTTCTGCTTGTTGAAAGAGTGTCATGCAAAAAGTGTGTCACAGTCTCAGCTCATTTTACTTTTTACTAAAAAATAATTGTATTCCTCTTTTTATTTTGCAGCTTCACTGAGGAGAAATCGTCATTTGAGTATGGCCAGGTGAACCATGCGCTGACATCGGCCATGCGGACACTGATGAAGGAATATCTCATCCTGGTTGCACAGCTGGAGCATCTGCAGAGGCAGGGTTCTCTTTCCCTGCAGAAGCTCTGGTTCTACATACAGCCCACCATGCGCACGATGGAAATCCTGGCATCTATTGGTAAAACTCACTGTCTAACCTTAATGAAAAATATAATTGATATAAAATAAATATAAAAAAACAATCATTTTACATTTGGTATAAAATTACATGGTATGGGGGATCGAGTTAGTGAAATAAAAAAAAAAAAAAAAAAAAGTATGAGGCTTCATAATAAAAAATCAAAAGCAAAGCCCTTTTGCTTGAATTGACCAGAAATCCAAACCCAGTTTATTCTGCATATTTTAACATTCACCAGAAAGATATTTAAAAATTGAAGAGTATAAAGATTAGAATCAGAAATAGTTTTCTTAGGACTTGAATTTGGGTTTGATAAACGTATCTCATCTTTTATTTTCATGGCATTACAAGCTTTGAAAAGTTTCATGTGTTCTGTTCAGCCACGTCTGTTGACAAGGGTGAGTGTATGGGTGGAGCGACTCTCAGTCTGCTTCATGATCGCACTTTCAATTACACTGGAGACAGTCAGGCCCAAGAGCTCTGTCTGTTCCTGACCAAAGCCGCCAGTGTCCCCTACTTCGAAATCCTTGAAAAGTGGATCTACAGGGGCAGCATTAAAGACCCATACAGGTAAAGATGGTATTTGTTGATTATTCATTAGACCATTTATAGAATCAGTCAGTCTAATATCCACTCATTAATTATAATAAAATTAGACATGTACTTTTGTGATACAATTCATAGACTGCCATGGGATTCATTTTCATCTCCACTATTTGTGTTTTTTAGTGAGTTCATGGTGGAGGAGCATGAACTTCAGAAAGAGAAGATACAGGAGGATTACAATGACAAATACTGGGATCAAAGATACACTATTGTCCAGCACAGGATTCCATCTTTTCTTCAGAAAATGGCAGATAAGATTTTGAACACGGGTAAGGAATGTTGATACCTTGATAATAGTGGAAGCATTATAATGTGTCAATGTGAAACGTCTCCAGAAAGACAAGTGTGTTGTCCAATACTCTCAGATTGATTTAAGAGGGTAGAATCAATTCTAAAGCAGCTACCTGTATGACTTTTCCCTAATACATAGGTTCAAAATAGGGAGGGGATCAAATTCCTAGAATTTAAAATTCTTAGCAAAAATTTGTACAGCGTTTTTACACTTATTAACATAAAGTACCAAGTCCTCTTTTCTTTATAATTGGTATACATACAATGATTAAAAATGAGTTTCTCCACATTTTAGGCAAGTATCTGAATGTTGTGCGAGAGTGTGGTCGTGATGTGGCTTGTCCTGATGCTAAAGAAGTGCTCTACACACTTAAAGAAAGAGTGTATGTGGAACAGATTGAAAAATCCTATTACTACGCCAGTAAAATACTGCTCGACTTCCTGATGGAGGAGAAAGAGCTAGTCTCACGACTTCGGTAAGCAAAAAGCCCGGAAATGTGTTGTTTACAAGCAATTTCTTTTGTGTTGCGAGTACATTTCTTTACACTTATTTTCAAATTTGAATTAAACGGAACATTCAAACGAAGTTATAAAAAAAAAAAAAACAATAGGAGCAAATGTAGACCTTTTCTATGTACAAAGTGACATTACTTCTACTCCATCTGGTGCAGGTCAATCAAACATTATTTTCTCATGGATAAAGGAGACTTTTTCGTACATTTCATGGACCTGACGGAGGAGGAGCTAAAGAAACCAGTCGATGACATCATACCTCCACGTTTGGAGGCCCTGCTGGAACTGGCTCTGAGGATGAGCACGGCCAATACGGATCCCTTCAAAGATGATTTGAAGGTCAAAATCGCATCAGACTTTACTCTAAATACGGCAAACTATGGAACCATAACATAAGAGTGTTGTGTGTGTTTTATGTTTTGAAGCATTACACTAATGCAGTGATTAACCTCAAATAGCTTTTGGATTCATAAATCTGTATCTAACGTGTGCCGCTTGTGTCAGATTAATACATGCATTTTTTTTTTACACAATTCAGTTTATTAAGCCTTTTCCTGTCTTTTTAACAACATTGTCATCTGATTCTTAGTTAAAACAAGAAAACATTGCAGCTGAGACATTGCAGTTGAAAGCCCACATTTCTAACCATTAAGTCACTGCCCTGTGTGTTTATGTGTGGGTGTCTCACAAATATATCACCAGCATTAATCGATGTCTCTTTTTGCTCTCTAGATTGACCTGATGCCCCATGATGTCATAACTCAGTTACTGCGTGTTCTGGCTATAGATACCAAGCAGGAGAAAGCCATCATTAACGCTGATCCTACAGATGTGTCACTAAGTGGCCTGGAAGCGTTCTCCTTCGACTACATTGTCAAGTGGCCACTTTCACTCATCATCAATCGGTACTTTGCTCTTTTTCATTTGTCTGACAGTGTTGTTACTGTGCGTTTCAATATCCGATACAAATTCACTTTTTTCACTTGTTTTTTTGTATTGAATCTGTCTTTGATGCTTTTCAGGAAAGCTTTGACGAGATACCAGATGCTCTTTCGACACATGTTCTACTGCAAGCATGTGGAGAGGCTGCTGTGTAATGTATGGATCAGCAACAAGATGGTGAAGCAGTATTCACTGCACACTGCCAAATGGTGAGATCCACTGACGCCCTTAATCTTAAGAAATCTCAAGGCAAGAATAGTACAAGTGGTTTGTGTTTTGCAGGTTTGCGGCAGCTTTTGCGTTAAGACAGCGGATGCTAAACTTTGTACAAAACATTCAGTATTACATGATGTTTGAAGTGATTGAGCCCACGTGGCACGTGATGGAGAACAACCTGAAGTCTGTGAGTGTTACGTCTGCTCTGTTCTTTATTTGTACAGAAGACACACGACCGGTCAGAAATAAATTCAAATTAATTGGATGTCATGTTTTGTTACAGTGTTTTAGATTGGTAACAGTTATACTTTTCCTACTAAGATTGGGAAGAGCAAATTTATGAATTGAAAGAAAATGTTCAAATAATATGTAGAACAGGAAGCTGGAGGAAATATATGTAGTCAAGAATTTTAGTTCCTCTTTTCCCCCTCTCTAAGCATTTTCATTTCAAAATGCATTTATATGGTGTTTATTACATTTGAATTGGCATTACGTCTTTTGTGTAAACTTAATTCTTTTTTTTTATTATTATTATTTAGCACTGTTTTAATCCACTTTGCATGTGTGTGTGTTCTCTTGTAATCTGGTAGATCTGTTTGTTTTTAAGGCCTCCAACATCGATGATGTTCTGTGTCATCACACCAGTTTTCTGGATAACTGTCTGAAGGACTGCATGCTCACCAACCCCGAGCTGCTGCGGATCTTCTCCAAGCTCATGTCCGTTTGCGTCATGTTCACCAACTGCATGCAGGTACCAGCACATCACATCCAGCGGCCCGGGGCCATGATGCAGTTAGGTTCAGTCTTCATTTAAAGCACGTTTCTTCATTATGGCAATCGCTGCGGTGTCTGTTTTTTGTCAGCGCTTCAACCAGAGCATGAGGATTGATACCAAGCATCACTCTATGGAAGCGTCTTCAACTTTAAATGAACGACAAGAAGCTGAGAAAAAGAGACTGGCCTCTAAAGTGAGTGACGAAAGAATGATGTTGATTTTCTTGATTTTTTTTTTTTTATTTTGATGTTGTATTCAAGATGCAAATTACATTTTCTTTATTCAGTCAATTTATATGTCTTTACACGTGTTTACTCAGTCAATAAAAAAGCAATGCATTTTAATTGACTGATATAATGAGACTCCAAAACATCCCCACAGCATGATGAATAGTTGTGTTTTTTTATTTAATAACTTCATAAACATGTAATTTTCATCTTTGGGGCTCTCTTCTTTTCAGTTTCTAGCCGAGCAGGTGGAAGCGCTTCAGTCTGACTCTGGATTTGAGGGAACCATTAGCAAGTTT
Organism: Paedocypris carbunculus; assembly: GCA_028128575.1. Lineage (NCBI taxonomy): Eukaryota > Metazoa > Chordata > Actinopteri > Cypriniformes > Paedocypris > Paedocypris carbunculus. The sequence continues at coordinate 1,119,416 of SOMO01000013.1, read as the reverse complement.
GACAGTAACTTCAGCACGTTATTGCTGGATCTTCTGGATAAGCTTAGCATTTACAGCACAAACGACTGTGAACACAGCATGATCAACATCATTTACAGGTAAGTGCACTACTGCACTAGTCTGCACGGCTGAAAGTTCAGAAAACTAATTTTAATTTGAGTTTTAGCTTGAACTCCTTTTTACAGATATATGGATGTAAATTATTTATACACATACAGTGTATTGTTTGTGTTGAGGTTGTTCATATGACACATTAACACTTACAGTGTTTCTTTAAGATGCACTGTTGAAACATAAGTAGTAACTCAGTTCTAAATGTCTTTAACGTTCTAAAATTGTTGGAGTTCTGTTAAACTACAAATGATTTTAAGTGAAGACTTTACCTTTTGATTAGGTTTTATGTTGGATAAAACGAGGAAGTTTGTACCAAAGCCGTTTTATTAGGTTCAATGGTTTATATGGGAATTTAGAAAAAACAAAAAAATTCAGGTTAAAAAACAATTTAATAAAAAAGAGGTTTACTTGAATTTCACACAAATGCTGATATTTTTACACAATATTTGAAGAAAAAAAAATTTTGGCCCAAAGTGAAACATAATAAATAGAAAACCCCACAGGACTGAGTAATGCTGACTTCATGAGAAAACATCATGCACTCTAGGAAAACAAGATGAATTGATTAAGCATGTCCATAAGAATGAATAATCCAGTCACGAGGAAATGTGACACTGGTATTTTGTGCAATGGTGTAAAAAAAAAAAAAATTGACCGCTTGTAGTGTTACCCAGAAGCCCTTTTTAGTAGTTCAACTTCATGGCTGGAGAAGAGAATCTCATTGCTGATTTAAAACTCATAGTCTTGTCATATAGTAACCGCGGCTGCTGCTTACAGGCTGGACTTTAATGGTTTCTACACGGAGAGACTGGAGCGAATGGCTGTGGAGAGGAGCCAGAAGACGTCAGGGTAGCAGACATCAAGACCCAATCTCCAGCAACCCCGTCCTGTTTCTGTCTCACTTACAGTGTGGAGCAGTTATTAAATGTTACTGTAGCATCAGCACTTGAACTGACCTGAAAACATGTTTCAGTGTTTCACTAAATGACTCTTTTTTTTTTTTTTTTTAAATGCTTTAGAGAATTGAAGCAGTTAAAACTCAACCACAGCCAAAACTCTGTAGAAGGTCAAATAAGAACTTTACATAAATTATTTTCTTTCTTTCAAATACAAAAGTCTGGAGTGGGAGTGAGCTTAATAAACAGTGTTAATAAAAGACCATTTCTGTGTGAACGCTATATGATAAGTGCAAAAATAAAACTGAACAGATGTGGTCCAGCAGTGGAGTTCAACTGTTGCAGATTGAATCAAAGTCCAGTGGGTTCTACATTGACTCCGTGTCCTTGCTCAAAGAACCCACCAGTCTGGGACATAAACTTGCATCCGGAGTCAACTCTTAACCACTAGGCCACAACTGCCCTTCATAATTTAGTTCTATGTAAATGCAGCACTATGAAGTGATGCCTGGTTTATTTGTGATTTTATCTCATATCTAAATACACCTAAAACATAAACATTACTTCATATTTTAAGTTGAACTCATACAACACACAATTCCTCAAACAAACGAAGTAGAACATTCCACATTTATTACAAGAATGACATGCTCATACATCACAGTCAAGATAGCAGCATCTCATCTCCCAGTCAAACACAGTTACAAACACTGAACTCTGTAAACATCTAAGAGAAAACAACTGACAAAAAGGTTTTCATGCCTTATTTTGTTCTTGTACTTAACACTTTCCAAAAAAAAAAACATTCACCAGCTTGAAATCATTTTTTGAGAACTACAATGTTAAGACACAAGAACTAAGATATTTTTTGCAGATGGAAATTACACTTCTGTTTCTATGATCTTCTCCCTGAGAGCATCACGCCATCTCATTTAAGACCCTCATTACCAGACAGACCGCTGCCTAAGAGCTGCAGAAGCAGACACAAAACTGTGCAAAATCATCTTAAAGAAAACAATTGTAAACCCGAACAGCAAAAAAATGAGTCCATCTCTCCTCCACTGATCAGCTTGTGTTGGATGAAGTGTGAGGAAATCACTGAGAGAAGCTTTCGTCTCTGAGCAGCACACACGAGGAGTCCTGGTTCTCCACACGCCTCTTAGGAGCCAGCACAGCTTCAGGACAGGAAAGACACGAGATTCATCACAGATTGAATGCAAAACCGACAGTATCTGACTGTGAGGATTCCACGTGCAAAATATAGTTTGTTTTCTCAGACTTGTGCATTTGATAATCTATGGGGAAATAGTTTGCAAGTTCTCTATTTGTATGTTCATTCTGAACCAGAAAAAGAACAAGGACCTTAACAGATGGATCTAGGTTTAAGGTTTATTCATTTCTAAATTATTCATTCTAAATGAAAAAAGTAATTATGCCCACCTCTATTATGCAAAAAAAGAAGATTCTTTTTGTGCTTTATAAAATATAGTGATACACTCACGTACAATAACGAAATGTAGATCAAAAATTAGTAAAATCCACTGTTTTGTTTAAAAGTTACAAAGTGAATCTTTGAAATATTTACAGTTTTACACATCCGTGTATAAAAAATAAAAAAAAGTCTAAAAAGGCGTATAAAAGATCTTGACAAACTGAACAAAGTGCAGTGTGTACATACCGCTTTTGTGTTTCAATGATTTGGATCTTCTGGGTGAATTTGGATTCTGTTAAAATAGTTCAAGACGGGAGACATTAGCCTTGTGCGACGGGCTCAACACTCACAAAACATTTGCTCATTATACACAAAGACTGAAACAGGAAGTGCAGTGTAGTTTACTATAAAATAGCTCCAATTAGCACGTGTGTTTAAAATGCTACACAAATCTAAAAAAAATGCTACAAACTAAAACGAAGTAAGGTAATGTAAAGAGTAAAAGAACGTCTAGAAGAGTAAAACAAACTTACCAAGAGTACAGGTTGTTTCAAAGAATGTAAAAATACCTTATCTGACTTTCTCTTCTTGGCTGAAAAGAAAAGTAAAGGTTATAAGCATGTGGAACCTGCACAAACCCGACGTTTAATTGTGCCGCATGAACTGCAGCTTCGTGGCAACAGCTACGTGATTTCAAACCACTTTTACTGTACTTTCATTTGCCAGATGTTTTCACCCATAGAGACTTTCAGAATGAGCAGATGGGGGTCAGTGTCTCAGTTGTGGAACCGACCGGACCAGGATTCGACCAGTGACCTTTTAGTCACCATTCATACTCTTCACCACAAGGCCACAACTTGCTTTCATGGTCTCATCCCATTTCATAATTTAGCTCTATGAAGTAAATAATGCAGCACTATAAAGTGATGCTGGGTGTTGATTCTGACACATAATTGTAACGAGATTTCATAATGTGCATATCACATCAGAAGACTAGTAGGAAGATAATCGTCCAGCCTCCAGAGCACCATTACACAAGACATTTTGAAGTTTGAAGACTGACCCCAGTGAGCCGAAACGTGCTTTAAAAATAAGCAGAACTTGAATTCCAACAATGGAGGTCACTGGTAAAGAGAACCCGAACAATTGGCCGTGCGTAAATTAGAAGAGACTAATGTGGAAACATTTACCAAGTTGATGTAATTGTAAACCACTGAGATGTACGAGTTACCAAAATTCTGTTATACCAGACGACAAGTGTTGCGTCTCTGTACAAGCGAACAAGAATGGCAGCTTTTGGGGATATACAGGTCCAATGTCTTGATTCTTGAATATCTTGAAACTACTTTCAATGTTTTCTTGGTCTTAGGTAAATTGTTCTCAATGAAATCTCAATTTAAAGATGGGGTCTACAATATTCATCAAATAATGTAAAAAAAAAACATCACTACCACCTGTAAAAGATGCATTTGCCTGTTGTGAGTAAAAATGTGGAATGTAAAATGAATAAATGTGAGCACTGTCTTTGCAAATCTTGGGGGGGGGGAGCGTTTCTGTAAACATAATACACACATTACGTGCTTGAAAACATGGTGTGTGTGTGTGTGTGTGTGTGTGTGTGTGTGTGTGTGTGTGTGTACAGGGCTTTAGGTCTGTGGGGCTGTGGATACTTGTGCCTTTGGCTGGGTCCCACCACTTTGAAGGCCTGCTTGGAGATCAAGATGGTGTTTTAGGGATGTTACATTTTAGTTTAGTCCATTTTTCCAAGATGTAAATGAAAGTGTGCGTGACATTTTTCAAGACGGTAGAACATAAGCAGCAGTCTTCTTACAAAAGACAGTATCAGGATTATGAGGTCACGGTGTCAGGGAGAAAAAGATCATTCCATTGTTCAGTCCTTTGGATTGGGAAAGTTCACCCAGATTTTTGGAAAGTGAAAGATGGAACGTAACTGTGCTGAATCTCCAAAAAGTCATCGGGCTCATCATGTCGATTTACTCAAGGAAGAAAATTCACTCTTCTTCGCATCTGAACTGCTTATCAGAAAGAGACAAAAGGCTGATTTCCCATCGGTGCGAGATGGAAATCAGATCATCTTACCTTTCTTGTCTGCCCCATAGGACCAGTCATTGTCATTGGCATCGTCATTGTCCTCTTGATCACTCTCAGATTTATTTGTATTATTACCACTGGCAATTCTGAAAAGCAGAAAACATTATCATGCAAGAGTCACAATTCATCCTGATCCATTCAACAAGCAACATGTAAATATATTTTTTTGAGATTTCCATTCTGTTTACATTTACACTATATTTATTCATATTTAGTGAACCGGTGAGCTTCATAATTAAAATCATTTTGTGACTGTCATCATGGTTTCTGTGATTTTTCTTGCACAGCACTTGGATGACCATCACAAATTTTATATGCAGCTCAGGCATTCACTGTTAACATCGAGTAATAATCTCCATAATCTAAACAATTAAATCTGTGTACAGTAACAATACGAAAAGCATAATATTATATTTGTAATCATGATCTGCAAAGTTTCTAGATGAGTGGTGGAAAAAGGATGGAGAGCTAAAGTGTTAACCTTTCTATGAAAGTAATAATTTTAAATCCAAATAACCTGCGGTTGGCAATTCTGCTGCTGTTGCGGCCCATTCCCAGGCACTTCTCCAGGTGCGGAGCGAAGCGAGACGCTGCAATGCTCCGGCTGCAGTTGGGACACACACACTCTTTGCTTTTCCACTGGTTGAACACTTGGCCAAAAATGTCCACCCCAGGCTGGTCCACAATTTCTACAAAATGCAAATGTTTACAAATTAAATTAATCAGACAAAGAAACAAAAACACAAACGTTTTGCTGCACAAAAGGGAAATCTTCTGGTACAGCCTCTGTGAAATAATGACCTAGTGAAGATTAGCTTGCTCAAGCATTTCAGGACATCATTGTTTCTTTCTTCTTTGCCAGGGAAAAGGGGATGGTAAACTTATCTTGACTGCGAAAGAGTCTGGCATTGATTCTGATTATAATCAGAGTTGAAACACACACACACACACACACACACACGTCACTTCACAATAGCTGGCAGTCACTGACAGACATGTGACACAACTGTACCATCATGATTCATACATTCACTGTATATGACGTGTATCATCATCATTCATCTCTCCACCAGCTTTCAACTGTTAGTCAGTGTATCTTTAATTATGACATTTAACCAAAACCAAAAACACAACAAAAAAAGGAAAACTTAAATACTCGTAGAAATATTATTCCGTAAACACTAAAAATGAGACCTGGCACTTTGTGGATGTAAAATACATGCACAAATAGACTACAGTATACTAGTCTTCTGGGAATCAGTCTTGACTGAAAGTGAAGTAAATTACCCATAAGTCTTAGCAATCAGACAAAATAGCAAACCAGATCACTGCTTGGACTGCTGGACGTCTCTGAGACGAAAAGTGAAAGAGTGAAGAAAAAATGTAAGAACTTGACTTAAAAATGCAGTAGATTGAGAAACATGTGAACATAAAATATAATATACTATAACATATACCTTCAAGTTTGTTTATTGTTGTGCCATTATGGCAGTAAGACACGATTTGCTGTTTGTGTTTTTTTAATTAAAGGGTAATTTAAAAACAGAATGTTTATTTAAAAATTAACTGCTCTATGAATTATTTTATGACTTAATGAAAATAGGTATGCATTAGCTTTTCAAGTGGCTGACCAAATATGATCAAGTTACGGGCAGAGTTTGTGCGTAAAACAAAAAAAAAAACAGTGTTACATTTGACCTTACAATTCAATTCACAGAGGACACTCACCAAAGTCCTTCATACTCTCCTGATCCGTCTCGTCCAGAAAAAAGTATCCCTGTTTGACAGCCCGGTGAACCTCGAAGCAGAGACCCAAGCAAGTGTCCTCAACCAGGTCTGAAAGGATCTCCTGAGCGAAGCCCTGCAAGAAAACAGAAGCGTGCAGGCTGTTACAACCTGTCTAAACACTATGAATTTGTTAGATTATAAAAAAGGCTGATGCCCTAAATCACCTCCATTTTGCTGTTGTCCAGACTGGACCGTGACACGTCCTCCATTTTCATTTGCAAAGGCAGATTACACCACTGTCTACATGCTGTAGTGCAGCAGTCCGCGGCTGACGAGATGCTGAAGCTGCTGGAACAACATCCACACGATCAGAAACTGTGTGACCTGATATCGCCATCTTTGAGCACGGAACAAAGATGCTCTGCACGTGAACAAAAATCATCAGAAATAATTACACTGTAGTCTGATGACGTCACATTACAGATAACAATAACGTCTATGCGCACTTAGGCTTTACTGAAAATTAGCTGTTACTTCATTAAAACACGAATGATTTAAATAGACCAGCAATGGTTTATAGAGAATCGACCGAAAAAAAAATAAAGATTTTATCAAGCGGGTGAGCGTTCAAACCAAACCTTGACGAACAGTTTTACGCATCGGTGTTACCATGATTGATGGTTTAGGAATGATCGTGTATATCATGGATTCATTTACACATATTTCCCAATTTGCCAGGGCGGTGTTGTCACTCACCAGCTCGGGTGTGAAGGCTGTTGTTGTCGGTCGGTTCAAGGCACTGGCTGTGGCTGCTCATCGGATCGAATTAATAAAGAATTAACTTGGAGGTAAAGCGCAATCCGCACTATATAGTCAAAGAGACATTATCCTACTGATATTTTCTGTTTGACCAAATGAAGTAGCACGTTCAGGTCTCAGTCTCTTTGCCAAATCTGCGGACTTCCATTTTCCTTCCCTCAGACCTGACTAACCGAGCTCAGCTAAAGGAATCGTTGATCGGTTGAATCGGAATTGTTGACTCAGGCCTGAGTGTAGATGCACCAATCTGAACCCTGGGACCGAAAAGTAAATTTAGCGAACAATTTAACCAGCAGACACTTTACGATTACTGCCAAATTATAAAACTAACATATTAAGTTAAAGATATGAACATAAATGTAATTTTGTATTGCACACTTTGGAAGCATGTGAGAATGACAATTTGTCTCTGCATTTGACCCACACACAACCCGGAGCAGAGGGCAGCCTCAAGCAGTGGTGTCCGGACAGCGAGTGTCTTGCTGTGTCTTTCCTGAACTCAAAACACAGGTCCAACTCTATACCGCCAACTTGTAAAATATCTATGGAATTAGTGGTGTGTTTTAATAATGTGAAACAGTCATTCTGAAACCTTGCATTACACTGACACTTTATTTTTTAAATTTATATTTTATTGTCATTGACATATGCAATTATATTGGATACATTTGCATGTATATATTAGAATAATTCTTTATTTTAAAATACTATGTTGGACATAATGTAAATAAATAACAAAAAAACCTCTACATAATTAGTAGAATAATACAATATTTTTGAGCTGATATCATCCTAACTGTGCTGATCTGCTGATGAGGAGGTGCGGATAAATCTAGAGCGGCATTTGTGTTTCGCTGTACACGTCCAGTCCCGGCTCCTCTTCAAAAGTGGCCTTCGCATCATCACAGTCAAGCTAATGTGAACAGCAAATATTAGAGATTACTATTTAGATTAACTAAGCAGCAATACTTAAACATGTAATTATTAGAGACTTAATGTGACAAAGAAGGTAAGCTAACCTCTGGAGAACAAAAAATAGGTTAAGAAAGAAAAACAAAACAAGAAGAAATGTTTTAATATTAGAAGTATTGAATTAAATGTAGAATTGTATGTCACTATAAGTCTCTTTGAATTACAGTCTCTGCTAAATCACAGACTTAAAATATAACGTACAGTGTGTTGAACTGTACACTAACCAATGCCATCTTTAAAACTATCACTCACGCATTTCATCTCCTGCTCAGTAAAAAGTCGTCCAGTCAAGAAAATGCGCAGAGGGATGGTGAGAATCAGGACGAACGGTAGAGCGAGTGAGATTGGGCTTGATTTCACCAACCACAGTACTGCCAAGCACACAATCTGGATTGCCGTGAACACGTGCATCCTGTTGGTGCTCACCTACGGAAGGAAATACATGATATAACAGATGAAAGTGTTAAAAAAGAAAATCTTGGCGGTTCCACAGCTCACATTCAACGAAATCCGGAACGGGAAAGGTATTCAGGTATATTTGCTCCACGTCTCAATGAGCATATTAATATTAATTTGAGTTATTAATTTTAGGATTTAAAGTGATGTTGAGCCTTAAATTAAAACCTTACATTTTAAATATAACTAATTTCTTGGTCAAATCATGTAATGTAAAATATGCAAAGATTCAATAAGGTTGTCTCAATTTGACTCAGAATACAGTTTTTGTATCAGGTCGAGAACAGAGGAACCGCTGTGAAACACTCTTTTTGAAAGGAGAACCTACTTTGGTAGCATACGGTTCATTTGGGTGGTATTTCTTAGGTTTGAAGAGAAGAAGCAGTCGATCCCAAAGCTGAATTCCACTAAGTGAAGTGATTCCCATGTACAGAAAAATTCCAAACAGAGCTGTGATAGGAATCATTTTCAGAATTGGCTCCATGAGAATGGACAATCCTAGAAATGCACAGAGGAGACATCAATGAGTATTTGGGAATAAAGAAAAACAAAATAGAAGTGAGCAAACTTACCAACAAGTAGGGCCACTATAGCACCACTAACTCTCTGCTCCAGAACCTTCTCTATCTCTGGCTTTGGGCCTTTGCTCATGACAGTAAGTGCATTGGCATGGGATACAGATCTGACAGTTGTAGCGCTCAGCCAAGGTACGCCAAAGAAAGCACCGAGACCACCCATGCTCACCAGAATCAGAAGGTCCATATGGAACCCAGAGCCCTTCACCATTTTCCTCTCTGGTTTACTCACTATCAAGCTGAGTATTAAAAAAAAGTATTTGAAAATGTTTTAGAATGCAACCTCAGACTAAACCTTTGCTATACCATTATTTTGTTTGCCACTTTACATTTACTCCTTACACAGACTTGCATTCATGATGATGATGATAATAATAATAATAATAATAATAATGATGATGATGATGATAATAATAACAACAACAATCTATTAGAGTTATTGTTTTATTTATTTTATCATAGTGGGGTCTCACCCATGACTTTTATACAAAATGTTCCCTTTCACCTCACTCTACATCAATATTTTATTTTAACCTTGTGGATTCTTATTTCCTTTCTGTAAACATCACTTACGTTGTGATCTGAGACTCAAGGAAAATGAGGATGAAGACCAACATAGCAGGGACAACAGAAGCAAACATCATCCACACAGGGAAGGGCTTGTGTTCACCCATTGGATTGATTAACCAGTCTCGCATTTTTGGGTTGGACACGTGAAGACCCTTAGGGACAACCAGTTTCTGTGACACAGTCAAAGAGATATTATTTTTTTAAATCTTAAACAAAAATAATGTAAAGAGATTTATTTTTACACACACCTGAGTGTACGTATCCTCAATGTTAATATCAATAGCCACCATGAGGAAAATAGCTATGGGAACTCCAAAGTCACCAAGCAAACGCCGAATCTGTCCATAAACAGTCAGATCTTTACTTTTTCAAAACAGTAAGCCAAATTGTTGAATTGCGAAAAACAATCTTAAAGAATACAAACCCTGCCAGGCAGAAATTTTCCATTCTTGAATATGCGCAGATAGTATGCAATAGAAAAGCAGCTGAACATGAGACACATGGACAGAAGAGCGGTATTGGGATAAGCCCGGTCTTGAATCTCTTTTATGACTGACAGATTGCCGGTCATATTATCTGTAAATTTCTGATAGCTGACAACAGTGTGCCAGGGGTCCTCTACTGTATGGTTCAGATGATCATAATTCAAGACGAGTGGATGCTCTCTGAAAATCTGCAAGAGTAGAACATCATAAAAGTCAGAAAGTGTGTTACTGCATTAGCATTTATGTTAAAAATAATTTAAAAAAAAGTGTAAGTGTGAGAGAGAGAGCGAGTGAGGTAGTGAGTGAGTGAGTGAGTGAGTGAGTGAGTGGGTGGGAGAAAAAGAGAGTAAGTGTAAGTGTGTGTTTGTCTCCTTAAACATTGGATTAGGAATTAGCATCAGATCGGGCTCAATATTAAAAGATTTGGATAGGAAATGAAGTGTTTGGGAAAACCTCAAAACAGGAATCTAAAACATTTATTAAATATGTTTCCAAATTATGAACAACGAAGGCAACATTGAAACATTTTTGTAATTTTACCGTTGCAAGTTTGACAAAGGTCTCGTAGATGAAGATGAGAGAAATGAGGATGGAGAAGATCTCTTGAGTGAAGCGAGAAATGAAGCGCACCAGGTAACTTCCTTCCACAGCAACAATCACCACAACAATGACCACCAGCCATACACCAATCCACACTCTGCCCACGATGTACTCAATGTCCTGAGACTTGCAGAACTTCAGCACAGAAGACAAGCATGATGGGAGAATGATGATAAGCATTTTATGTTTTTTCTACAAACAAGAATCAAGCTCACAGCAAAAAAGGCCTCTTCAAACACCAGCAGGGGTCCGGAGAAGCCGATCACTAGAACCGGCTGAGCAGCCACAAGGCTGAAGATCACACCGAGAACTGATGTGGAGATCATCAGCTCTGATACACCCATCATGTTGTCCACTTTATCAGCTGTGTCGACAAATACAAATGAAAAAAACTGTTGGGTCATCATATGACGTTTGACTTGAGGTAAAGTTTAGAA
>SOMO01000013.1:1091480-1104135 GCA_028128575.1 Paedocypris carbunculus | reverse complement strand
TTTTTTTTTTTTTTTTTTTTTTTTACATTATAACTCAATTTGCAAGCATTGCACACAATTTGCAGTAACAGTATATGTAAAAACGACAGTTTTGTATCATATTATTGCAAATTATACAATCAGCAATTAAAGAAAAAAGAATGCAAGACGAAATAGAATAGAATAGTATAGAATAGAATAGAATACAATAGAAAAGAATGCCTTTATTGTCATTGCATTACATGGTTAGACTGAAATTAAGAATACTACTTACCTACTATCTTATTAAGAATACTTACTAGTTTGGTGTAACAAAAGGAAAAGAACACACAAAATAAAAGTGTAAGATTATATATACATTAAATAAACTAAAAAATAAACAGTGTATATATAGTATAAAATGAGGTTAAAAAGGTACATCATATATTTTCATAAATATGTGAAGCAGCAGGAGTAAACAACTATAAAGCAATATTTGCTATTTGCACAGGGAAATAAAGTGGCGGGTGCCAGTGGTTTATAGCACGAGCAGAAAAGTGACATTCAGTTGCCAGTGCTTTTAGGCTGGCTTGAAGGTGTTCAGAGCGGTGGGCGCTCTATAGAGCCGTCCTGATGGCAGCAATGTGAGCAAATATTAATACGTGTCCATGATGCTGTTCCTTGCTCTGCTGAGGTAGCAAGAGCATTCAATATCCTTCCGGGGTGAGAGAGAGCATCCAGTGATCTTCTGAACACTCTCTGAAGCGCTTTCCTGTTAGCTGTTGTGCACCCGGCGTACTACACTGTGATGCAGTACGCTAGGATGCTCTATAGAAGCAGTCTCCATCACCAGCAGCTTCTCCTCCAGGTGGTTTCTCCTGAGCACTCTCAGGAAGTGGAGGCTCTGCTGTTCGAAGGACTCCTGGGCGTTCATATCTCCGACGACCTTTCCTTATTGTTTTAAAATAAAGGCAAGCAAAAAATAAACTACTGTACTTTGATTTAAGAGAAGAAAACATATATGCTTTTTTGTTTTTTAATGTTTAAAAAGGAACGATTTGGGGGCAAGGGCGACAGGGAGCAAAAGAAAGAAAATCAGAAATAAACAGAACGATGGATGGAGATAGAGACAGAAGAAAACAAAGAGTGGGATTGGGATAAAGATACAAACCCAGTGAGGCAGGCGGGGGGAGGTGGGTACTGGAAAAATCACTTTGAAGAGCTGAGGAAATGCATCCTGACAAGACAATCACATCTTTTGATGACTCTTTTGTTTCTTCAGTATGTACGTTTCATGTCAGACTTTTACATGGCAGTTCCATATAAATCATACTAGGTAAAACACTTAAATCCCCATATGGCCACATTAAAAACACAGAAACATGAACTATTCACATGTTTTAATTTTTTTTTTTTTTCAGAATATTTTTTTTATTGTATTGTATTGTACTTTGTAGTTTTTGAAGGAAAAAGAAAAAGTCGCACGTCTGAGGAAAAGAAAACAGCCTGTTGTTCCAGGATCCAAACCTCATTATGATCAAGTGGAGCGTTAAAACTAAAAATGGCTTGAAATGTTCCGTGAATCTTGCTGATTGCATCTGCTTGAAATAACTGCACAAGTTACGGCAACTTGGCCTCTTGTCAGGATTAATGCTGACTGAAAACAGGTTTTGTGACATATGTGCTATTTTACTGCTCCTTCCACAGTCTATCTTCCACTCGCAGAAGCTCAGGGTTGTGAAAAACATGTGTCATGGGCTACTGAACTTTGGGGGTTTATTGATCCTCAAGCAGTGTTGGAATGCTCCTGCAGGGGTGAGCTTGTGTGTTTACGCGTGTGGTGACGAGGTTTCCTCATCACCTCAGGTAATGTGAGGGACAGGTAGAGACCAGGAGAATGTTAATTTGTGCTCTTCTTCTCACCCATCACTGTCACTTCTCCAGCTGACTCACAGATGTCTTGAGGGGATCGTTTAATCTCTTTCTTTTATTCTCTTTCACTATTTTGTTCTCACCATCATTCTGCTCATCCGCAGTTAAGAGTTTTTCCTCTGGCAGCCCTACTGTACATAACATACACATAAGACAAACATTGCTTCTTCTGTCCTAAATTATATTCAAATTCAAACTTTATATGTCACACAAACAACCATATACAACATGACCTTGAGAAATGTTTTGTTTAACAATTTTGCACACAATAAATATAATTGTAATACAGTATATGTACTCCTAGTAATACAACTATTTGTCTTTTGTTTTTTTATTTTTTGCACAAGTACAATGCAAATCAGGTTTTTCAGCATCATGATCACAGCGACATGACAGGAACATTCTTGTCTCTGTTGAAAGACACAGTTGTGACTCAGACGTTTAGCATCAAGCGGATGCAAGAATCGAGAAAGTGAACTTTCACTAAACTCTGCAACAAGTTCTTTTTCACAATAACCTTTGAATTTCTGGCTTTGGCATATTTTGAATATTTTTACAGCTGGTTTGGGGTTTTTATGTTTGTATTAGACCAATATTGCTTTTACAAAAGTCTATGAAATGGACTGAATCAAGAATAACAAAAATATTTGTACATTTTTTTTGTGGGGTACATATTATATATATATATTTATTTATTTTTTTTGAAGTTCTAGTGGCCAAGTTGAATCTTTTTTTTCTTTCTTTCTTTCTTTGTCTTTCTTGCTTTTTTCCTTTTATTTCTTTCTAAGACGCTACAGGAAAAATGTTCTTCAGTTTTGGCTGAGGTTTAATCACAAGGCAGAAACATTTGAAAGAACAAGACGGGAGACAGAGTGATTTGCAAAAGCTCCACAACTAATTTTCCCATTAGCCAAACATTTGGACACATAACAATGATTGTTACTGGACAAACACCATCATTACACTGTAGCTATGAATGTGACTGGTACACAATTTGCATGATTGGCAAAGCATTTTATGGTTAACAAACAAAGATGACATTATGTAGCCTTAGATATAACGTCATTATACAAGCTGATTCACGTTTGTTATGTAACCGTCTTCTCAATCTGTAACAAATACTGAAAACAGCGTGAGAAGTAGGGTCATGTGTTTAGATTTAAGATTAAAGAAAAGTCAAGGGCACAAAGAAGTGCATCAGTGAATCAGTGATTCTTAAACTTTGTTTGTTGGTGAACTTCTAGATTGACCTGATGAAAAAAAAAATGCTGCACATATGAAAGACTAAATGTTATAAAAAGCATGGTGCACCTTCACAAGAGCTTATTGTAATCATTGTCCCGGGTGACCTAATGGTGTTGGAGAATTATCGGAAGGTTTTAGGTTCAAGTTTGTGGTTGGTGGGCACCGCCAATGATGTGTCATGAACTCGAGCTGCTCCCTGAGCGCTGCCCACTGTTCTTGGCTGTGTATTGGTTCGCTTCACTGTGTGTATAGGTTTGAATCTCTGTGACCTGGGTTCTATAACTGAGTGTCCATGATCAAGACACTGACCTCCACACGCTCCCCGACACAACTGCTTTAAGCTGCCCACTGCTCTAGGTTTGTCGGTGACACTTCATTGTGTGTCTAGCTTCACTGGATGGGTCAAATACAAAGCGCAATCTTGATATGGAATAGAATTGATTCCCTTAAAGAACATACACTGTAGTTAAAAGTCAGATAAAAATACAGGCATAAATTATACGTAAATAAAATGTTTAAAGCAATGCACATAATATTTTTAAAGATGTGTTCATGTGTGTCAAGATTTGCAATTTTGCATAATTAACTACAATGAAGAAAATTAGAAGATATATGCAGATGCCTTTAAGTTGTGAAGGGTTTAAATCCGGAGTATAGTAAGCTTTGAAGAAAATCTCCCTAAAACTTTATGCTAAAACAATGCAACTTGATGCAAATATTCAGTTTAGACAACACCAGCCGTTTTAGAACATCTGATGCAGTGATACCACACGCTCAAATTTTGGGTTTACTTCCAAGAAAAAACATGATGTTTCATGTTTCAGTGTTTCACAGAATAATAATATCAGGGACTGTGCTTAGTAGCTTAAATATTTGCTGTGCAATTTCAGTGATGAACTAAAATGCATTTGTGTTTTTTTAATGATCAAATCGGTCAAGTAACTTTGAATGACTTACTGGATAAAATTAAATGTTTGATTAGCGTTTGATGAATTCTGCCAGATCGCACAACATTATGCCATAATCAGGGGTATCAGAAGCAGGGATTGTACATCAGAATGAATCACAATGCTCAGTTTGTTAAAGCTGCATCTACTTGATGTTTTTATTTTCAGGGGGAAGTCTGGACCGCACAAGGTCACTGTCCTTCTCAGACATTCACAAGCTCTAAAGAGTGCTGCAAGCAATGCCCACCAGGGGAGGGCATGGAGGGACCCTGCAATCAAACGCAGACCGTGTGTAAACCCTGCCGTGACAGTGAGTACATGCCGTCTGAACCACTGTTTAGTTAAAATGACATTTCTTTTGATGTCAGATAGTAGCAGAAGGTTTTTCAACTGCAAACCTAAAGGGATAATGCTTGTAATAAGACAAAACAGAATCACATTGTCCAGAATCTTGCCATCGTCTAAAAACTCTTCTAGAATTCCCCAATTGATTCCTAAAATGATCTCCCACATGTTTGTTTCCATGACGTAGGGAAGGAGAAATGGAATAAAGAACAAATTGCCAAAAATGCAACTAAAAATAGTTATGTAGTTTGAAGTCATAAATTATGTCCATAAATGATTCTCTCCTGTACATATGTTCAACTCTAAAACAAAATACTTTTTTTACCATTACATGCCAGAAGCCGCTAAGGGAAATACGTGTCCACTAATGATCCTTGACACCAAGGCACCAACCTCCTGTCATTCACGACCAACCCTAAACATTCTTTTTCTTTAATCCCCATCTCACCATCAGGCTTTCCCTGAGGGATTGTGCTGGGGTCCATTTGTGTTTTTGACCCCATCCGTCAACTGTGCTCATTACATGCTGAAAACTCCAAACGTCTCTGTCCACCCACTCATAAGTCACGTTATGACTATCGACGCCATTTTATTAATGACGTGTTGACATGTAAGCAGCATTTTTGGCAAATGCTTCAGAAAACAGCTGTTTTACTGCTGTTTAAATAATCATTTACATTGCACAGAGCCGCAAGCTACAGAACCACAAATTAATTCTAATATTTAAAAACTGTATATAAGGGCAAAGTCATAACTTTTTAAAACATTTTATACACTGATAGGCCACAATTAGGTTCGCATCTCTGCTTTTAGGCTTGTAGACATGGTCAAGGCATTCTGCTGAAGTTTAAAAAGAGGAGAATAATGGCAGAATAATTTTTAAGAGACATTGTAGGTGGCATGGTTAACAGAACTAGAGTCTGAGTATTTCAGAAACTGCTGTCTGCATGAAAATTGCACTCTATGATACAACTGGAAAGTTGTTATGTTATGTATGATACAACTTTCAGACTGACCTTTTATTGTGGCCACTCAAAGGCCCATTTTGAGAGATCTTTGACTTAACATAACAAACATGTCTGTGACATATTTTCAGCATATTATGAAATTTTCTAATTCAATTAAATGTAGAGAATTCGCGTTTCATGTTAGGTACAATGAATGATTGTAGTGAAATTTTAAATTTACAATGCAAAGTTCAGTTTGTTCTATAATAATTTAAAAACAATTAAAATGTTAAATTATACAGTTATGTTATAATCGAGTACAATAATTGTTTATTAATTAATTTTTATTTTATTCATTTACTAATTGTTCAAATGTGGTTTTAATGCCTTGGTGTTTAATTCCTAAAACAATTTTAATAGGCTCCAATTAGCTCCAAACGTAATAATTGTCAAATAACAATGAATCTTTATAACTGTGTAGATAAGAAATCCCACAACACAGTGTCTTCCTGTAGATAGACATGAATTATTGATGGCTGGCATTATACTAATGGGTCTGAATGACCATATACAGGATGAACAGAGTGTACTGAGAGAGAGATGGGCTGAGTGGAAGGGCTTCCATCTACAAGAAATGCAGAGATTACCCATCTGTCCATCTCAGTCTCCTAAATAAAGCCCCATAACTGCCCCTAAGGAGCCAGCACATTACCCTTCTCATTAGAGCCATTAGTGAATTCAGCACAAAGAACTCCATTTGTCCAGGATAAAGACAAATCATAAATCCAATTTACTGATAGATCCTGGATCTGGGGTTTGTCTGGTATCTGGTTAATTTTCCTTTGGCCACAGACTGATTATTGCATCCAAGAATATCCTGCCAGTGTCATGTAATAATGCATATAATATAATATGGGAGACAAGGTTATGATATGATGTCTCTTACACGCACGTATACAAGCAAAATGGCTTCCTGAATAATTTAATGAAAGCCAGAGCCCTATCTTCTAGTACTGGATAGGATAGAAGACTGGAATACAAATCATAAGCAAGAAGTATTTAGTAAGACTGAACCGAGAATTAATCAAGAAATTAAGAATTATGAGGCCTTTTATTGATCACAAAAAGCTAAATTGTAGTGATTTTTCATTATCAATTTCTGTTTAAGAAATTCATTATCAAGTTCTTACCCCAAAGCAAATATTTGATTTGAATATACACCAATTATTTTCCAACTTCCTCTGGTTTTGTAACACCTCACATGTTTTTGGTAAATAGCTCTCTGGAATAAGTGACTACTGGAATGAAACAACTTATAAAAATTGTATACACTCAGTTAGATGTTTTAAACTGAATCATACTTTTCTCTGTTCAGGCGAAACGTATTCAGAAAACTTCAGCCACACAGAGAAGTGCCAGAATTGTACTGCATGTCCCGCTCTAATGCGCATGCTGACGCCCTGCACGGACACCAACAATGCTGTCTGCGTGTGTGACTACGGCTACTTTAAGAGCACAATTACTGGCCGCTGCGAGGCCTGCACAGTGTGTCCTGTAGGCCGAGGCGTGTTGGTCCGCTGTACGTATGACTTTGACACTATGTGTGAGGACTGCTTGGATGAAACCTTCTCGGACCAGGATACGTCCTTGGACCCCTGCCTGCCCTGCACTGTCTGTGAACAGCCAGAATTGGAGCTGAAGAGCTGCACATCTTTCAGTGACACTGTCTGCCAAGGTACGTATTTTCACAGTTCAAATTGTACAAGACAGAGGTATATGTATGTGTATATATTTGCAAGTACCATTTACTTACACACAAGCTTATACAACGCTTCAACATTCAATTTTGTCTCTGTGACAGTATCTAAAAATGTTAACCCTGAAGCTGAAGTTCTCGAGTCTTGTCACTTGTCAAAATAAGTAAAACTTAATATTTTGAAATAAACTTCATTTATGTTAATAATTAAATAATAAACATTTAATAGGTTACAATCATTGCAATGGAATTAAACTCCTGGGTAGTTAGAAATGAACACCCTTTGTGTTCTTTGTGTTTTGATGGTGTGCTTGTGCTTTGTCTTTTATTGGCTAATACTTGTTTTACATAAACTAACCACCATACCGAAATTAAAAGAAAATCACCTCACTGCTGTTTACAGTGATGGTGTAAAACTAGGGCTTGGCACTGTTGTGTAAATGTTGTTTTACGCACTGTAACTGTTAGATAATCATTTTGAAAGTGCAGCAATTATTGTAATGCAATTAATGAATGTCCAAACAAAACTGCTTCTTGGGGCAAGTTTAAAAATAGCTGCAATATGTTTTTCCAAACTTATTTTTCAAACCAAATGCATCTTTGCAATGTAGACAGACTTTAGAGTATTTAGAGCATTTAGACAGACGTATGCAGCTTTAGACAACTTTAACTGTAGAATGGGACAGTTCTGACTAGAGTAGAATGGGACAAGCAACGTGTCACGTGTCAGGTCAAGGGGCGGAGCCGGAGATGGTGGAGAGATGGACGGAGTGTAACACTACGTTTTTGGATTTGGCTACGTTTTTGGACTTGGCGCACCCGCCAAACTTGTAAAAAATATGTTTTAAATTATATATAAAAAATTTGTTTTTTAACATAAGTCAATCATAATTATTCTGTAATGAAAGTGTATTTAAATATTTTTATGAACACATTTTAAAAAGCGGAACTATAAAAACAAAATGTACAAAAAAACTAGTTTGTGAAAAAATTGTTCACATAATTGTACAGTATATTTTTAACATTATATTTTTTCACTGTCAGTAACAAAACAATAAAGGTTTAAAATATATATCTTTGCGTGTGCACGCCTCAGGCGCACATCTCTTCCTCTCCACCCAGCACAGCACTCGCCGATCTTTCGCTGAGATCAGTCAGATGAATGCCACGATATTACTTCTCTATAATTTCCTGCTTTAGCTCAATGGTTATTTTATTTTAAAACCTTACTCTCTCATTCATTTCTGCACATAATCATTAATTTCATTCATTTTCACGCTTCCTGCTTTTCTCTGCGCTTCCCTGGGATCCATAGAGGTAGTTCAGTAACAATCGCTCAAACGGGTTGATTTGAAAATTGTAAATTTAAGTTTGATTTTCAAACGGGTTGAAAAAATTGAATAAAAATTGAAAGAATTTTTACACTACTCACAATACAGTACTTCTTTCTGTTCTAACCTTATCTCCGCGATCACCATGTGAAAGCCTGAAAATAGCATCAAATGTCCACGCCACTGGTTCTTGAAAGTGTATTATGAATTTTGCGTTTGTGAACCAAGGTACCACTGTATTTCCTGCATATGTGTATTTTTCCCCTTTGTCAAATGTTACAACAAATGTGGCCCACAAATCAAAATATTTGCCCACCTTTGGACAAGATACAAATTATTATTAAAAGTTATCCGAGATTAAAAATTATTGTAGCAAATTAGGTTTTTACTTTACTTTACTTTACAGTCATTTGGCAGATGCTTTTATCCAAAGCGACTTACAAAAAGAGGAGCAAGTGAAGCAATTTGTCTACAATAGGCTACAGTAGATGTCTACACAGGCTATATAAGGAAACTTACTAGACAGAACAGCATGACAGTCAGTGAACACAAGACAAAGATTTTTTTTTTCAAATAGTATTTATTCAATTTAACATTGAAAATACTGATAGACTATAGAAAGCAGTAAATAAAATTAACAAAAAATAGAAAATGGCAATCTTGATCTGGATGCTAAATTACAGACTTATTTTATTCCTGGTGTGATACAGACAGTTTAAGCAAAGAATTAACTTTTTTAAAGTTATCTTAAGGGCAGTTTGGTTTGAGAGTAGGACTTGGAGAGCTGGTATCCTGTTTGAATCCCGGACACGGCTAGTTAACATTTCTGCAGTGTCCTTGAGCAAAACTTTGAAACAAGACTGCTTGTCACTAAGAAATATTTGCTAAGAGTACGTCTGCAATGTTTATCTGTGACAGATCAACATGGTTTTCACTGACCCGTCTAACCTTTTGTCAGGTTCTTAGTATGAAAGTCA
The DNA here is from genome assembly GCA_028128575.1 of Paedocypris carbunculus. Taxonomy (NCBI): domain Eukaryota; kingdom Metazoa; phylum Chordata; class Actinopteri; order Cypriniformes; genus Paedocypris; species Paedocypris carbunculus. The sequence goes on along the minus strand of SOMO01000013.1, from coordinate 1,094,697 downwards.
AAGGTCAAAGGTGGCTACTAATTTGAATTTGCAATGTGTTCTATAAACGTCTAAAACCCCAAAAGAATGTATCTGCTGTCCAGTTCAATGAACTGAGATTGGCGTTTTTCCAGAAATGTCCCATAATTTGAATTATTAGAAGCATTAAAGACCGTTTTGCTGTACGCTCCGTTTAATAAGAAAACTTGATTTCTGATCACCCTCTGTCCTGTCTTAAACCTAAAGAGTCAGCGTCACCCATGTTACCATATAAACTTTGACCTTTATTGCTGATTAGCACAATGCTGGCATTCAACCTGAGGTTTTACACTGCCGGACCGAAATAATCAGTCTTTTTATTGAAATAAGCCTGACACTCTTCATCTCTCTCCAATGAAGTGTGTGCATTCATGACCATTGCTCATCCATCACCACTGTTCTTGTCTGGCATGTGCCCTGTGACATTTGTAAATTGAGAAATGAGTTATTTTCTAGGCTGGCTGCTTGGCATGTGCCTGTGCAACCAATTTGTGGCCTTATAATTGTGCTGAACGTGGGGTCAATCATTGCCTCACTCCCACTCTGGAACGTAACCACGATTGAGGCGGAATTACGTCACTCAAATTCCCGACTTGCCCAGTGAGGAATTCTAACTTTGCTACTATAAGCTTCAAGGGAAGCCTTTCATTTTGGAAACATTTTCATTGTCTATTCTTGCATCTAACAATCCACCCTTCATGACCTTAATGTCACAGTTAACCCAGTTGATTGCCCTGCATGAGTGTGTCCGAGTGACATCATTGGAATTCCTGCATACTGGCCAGATGATTATTCATTTAAATGAAACTGCAGAAACTTCAAACCAAAAGAATAGTTTAGCTCCCATACAAATTGTATATAACAACCTAAATTAAAAAGTTAAACCCTTCTGTTTCGGTTTATTTTTGTAATTATAAGAAGAAGAAGAAGAAGAAAGGAACTATAATAATCCCTCAGTGGGGAAATTCGTCTCTGCATTTGACCCAGCCGACAAACTAAGTGGGCAGCCACACTGTGTGGATTAGAGGACATGTCAAAAGTTATTAAACAACATGCTGGTCCCAGAATTCAAATTGGGATCCACACCTACTATTACTTAAGTTGGAAAGAAGTTGGAAATGTAAAATGTACAAACATTTTGTACCTAATTCAATGTATTATGTAGATTCAACATTCATTCATTGTAGAATCTTCCGTTTTATTGTTTCTGTTAATGAATCTACATTTTTTTATCACTCAAAAAACTTTATTATCACAAAAAAACATCTAATGAGTAACTGATCTCAAGACAATTTTCTTTGATGATCTTTGCGCTTTGATACAGTTAAAACTGTGAAAAGTGCTGTAGTTCTACCAAGATTTTTACAAGTTACTCTATGTTAATATAGGTCTCTGCAACAACATGTTACTTATTTGGCTTTTATCTTTGAAATTTTATCAAGATTTGTCAGATATTCAACTATACTGTATTTGAACACATCTTTATCTTAAAACAGCTTTTAAAATGTATGCTGACTTCCTCCTAGCGTGAACAAAGGTCCATTAGTTTGTAAATCCGGACATTCTACCCACTTTCGTTCTTCTCAAATTGTACTTGATAGAATGTAAATGTCGTAGATTATTTATAATCTGGGGACAGAGAATCAGGCAGGGAGGACGATTTAGTAACCAATTTTTATTTTTTGATGTAAATTAAAATGAAAACTAACAAACATTCTTCTCTGTAGAACCCCAAGGAAGCAAATAATCCTGTCGATTTTGAACAGCATTTATGAATTAGCATAATGAAATCAGGTAGTAGGAAGTGCATACGGAAGATCTGATTTCCTTGCAAGTGAACTGTGACCTTTGATAATGGCTGACTCTTGTCTGGTTTACATGGTCATCGAAGGGGCAATTTTTTTACCCTGTTAACATGAAACAAAGTCACTGAAAAAGTTGCTTCTGGAACAACAGCCTTTTAAATTTGAGAGGAACCAAAGATCAGAGAACAGGGACGCGGGAATACTAAAACCAGAAGTGGAAAAAGAATGACAGATGTGAGGCTCAGAGAGAAAGCATATGTACTGGAGAGTCTGTGGTCGATAATAGAGATGAAGCTTCTCCTCGGCGCTCTCAGGTTTCTCACTCTGACCTTTGTGAGCGGTCTCACGTTTTGCCGCAGAGAACACACATGCACAAACCTGCTCATGATCATCTCTACATATTTTGCTGTCCTTTACAGCGTGACATGGCATGTACCTGCTAATTCACTACACAGTAAACATAATGGCACAGCTGCCAGAATATTATTATGTAATACATTCATATATATATGCACACATATTTTGTAAATGTTCACAAACACAAATCTATGAGCCACAGTTTTTAGAGCCAAATCTTTTAACAAAGGGCAGAAAAAAGGCAGAGTTTTCACAAACTTTCAGAGATATTGTTTAATTTAAATCTGTACAAGTGTGATAAAGCTGGAAACACACCAGTTGTAGGGAATGACACTAGTGGTGTGTTTCTAACTAGTGTATGCATTGGTGTTACAATTATTGAACACACATTGAACACAAACTGGTGCATAGCATTTTTATAAATACACATTATCAAGGACACATTTTCTAAATACTGTAGCAGATTAATTCACGATTATGAGAAGAACTCTTAATTTTTCCTTTTTATGGAGTCATATGACATGCTCTCTGCCTTTTTATTCTTATAAAATTAACATACATTCTTGAATCTTGAATCATCTTTCTTTATAGCTGACCAGAGCGTCTAGTGTGATTTAACAAGAGTAAATCATTTGTAAAAAAAAAAAATCTAAATAAAAAAGAAATCTCCAGGATTTGTTTGTTGCTTTACTTTTAGAAAATGACCCAGTATGCATAGTGCAGTACTTGAATGGTGTGTTAACAAAACATTGCTGGTGAATTACAAAGCAAGGAAGCTATATAAGAACTAAAGAAGTGAGTCACAACTTCTTAAAGCAGAAGCTAAACAACCGAAGGTCAACCAGACTTGGGAGGGATGCGATGGGCAGATAATAGCAAAGAAAGAAAGCAATAGAGAGAAGCAATGGAGTTACAGAGAAATGTGAGTGCTGAGGGGGGGATTGTTTCCTCACAAAGACCATCTCTGTCCATAATGGTGTCTGGTGTCTTTCCCTTCTGTATCCTCTCTCTTTTTTCTTCTGCTGTGTGTGTGTGTG
>SOMO01000013.1:1026069-1062322 GCA_028128575.1 Paedocypris carbunculus | reverse complement strand
ATTTAAATGTTACACAATGATCAGACAAAACAAAACACTTGAAGTATTACATACTGTATTTACTACAGTCTGAGAGAAAGCAATAAATTACAGTTAAATGATTTTGCTGAAATCCCAGGAGTAAAGTGAAGTGCATCCTTTGATTTGTATTCTTCACCCTGAGACAACACAAGTACTAATGAACTGTTCTCTCAAACTCTATTGACATTGATTATTTTAAAAAATGAATTAGTAGTTTGTTTAACACAATTTTTGTTTTTGTTTGTTTTTATTTTTTTTAGGTTATCCGTACAAATATAAAAACGTCCATATGCATTTCTCATTGTTTATGATCTACCCTTCAGGTCTGTTGTTATTGTGGCCCGACAGTGTTTTAACCTTCTGTATTTTAAAGGGTCGTGATTTTACACTGCCTATTTATCAAATGTTCATTATCTGCTTGAGCGCATGTGCTTATTCTCTAGCAGTCAATCTTTCTGAGGCTGACTGAGCATAGAATTAGCTTTAGCTAAAGGATACACACAGACACATATCTACAATCAATTCACATTATTTACACACAATTCATTTCAGATATAAAAAATAATTCACATTTAAGTATAAAATTTACAAATGTACTTCAGTATACTATCTTGAGCAAACTAGGACAACAGACAAGAACAACATTTTCATTATTATTTGGAGACTCTCGGAGCCTAGTACAAGACTATTAAGTATTAGCCTCGTACTATTAACTTTTCTCAAACAGATACAATTTTGCAGAAATGAGAATTACTAGGCAATCAGTCAAATTATGTGAACATTTTACATCAATTTTGTTGTAAGAACTTAAATTAAATTTTCAAATGTAAATGGCATCTCTGCCGTTTAATTTAATAATAATAATAATTAAAATAATAATTTTTAAAAAATGTGCAATTAATTAGTTAAAAATAATACGTAATAACCTTTATTTAACCTGATAAAATGAACTGGTTGAATGGGTAAAGGCAAAAAATTAAATTATTATTAAAAGGTATTAAATGACATGTTAAAGGATCAAATATTTAAAATATGCTTAAAAACGCAACTAAATGAAATTAGAAATAAAAGATACATTTAAAAATTAAACGTTTAAAAAAGTTTTTTTTTTCTTACTCCTAATGGTGTTGGTAAGAAATCCACAGTGAAACCATGTAAATATACATGAATATCGTTTAAGCCAAATACACATGCAATGTTCTTGCAATTCATCACGTATAATCTTATATATATATGTGTGTGTGTGTGTGCGTGTGTGTGTGTGCGCATATAATGCATTAAAAAGCCAATGATGAACTTTAAATCAGAATGATTTAACTCACCAGTGCCCTGGCTTTCATCAGCACACTGCACAGCACAAAAGCCACACAGATCTCCACTGAGACCATGCTTATCCTGAGACGTCTGGCCTCTGCTCTTCTGCTCTCTCCAGGATCTGTGGATCTAGTCCAGATGCAGATAAGAGAAATGTGAAGCCATCTCTCTTAAGCTTTTGTTCCACCGATGCTGCTGCGTCCAGCAGTGATAAGCTGTTGTTTGAGCTGTTTTTATAAGATGTGAGAGGTTTCAGAGAAATATAAAACACTGCAATTAAGAATAGTCTTCATCTGTTCCTGTGTTTTGCCATGTTTAATTTTTTTTTCATAATGCAAGGCAAAATTTGGCAACACTGCAGAAAAGAAAAGCCCCTCTGAAAGCAAGGGTCGTACTGGCCCTCGGCTGTTGAGCTTCTCCATGGTTTTAATGAATGGGCTGACCAGAGTCCACAAAATATTAACCCTTTAGTGTCATCAGAATATAAAACCCTCAAATGATTATTCAATGTGGAAATGAGATGGACACACCTAAACACTAAAACAAGATATTGAGATGTTTTGCTTTATGCTAATTTTAGTCGTTAATTAATAACTTGTTGTTTTGCTCAAATTTTCTTTAAATATTTTTAATTAAGTATTAAGAATTAAATATACATTGTTTGCAGTTCACAAAAAAATATATTTGATTGGGTCTGCACTTTTACCAAAAAGAAGAGGGGAAAAAAACCCAGAAATAATTTGTAGTTTTTGAAGGTTCTCTTGTTGTGTTTGTAAATGTATATTATAAATGATAAATAATATCATCTTTGAACGTCAGAAATGTATATGACATCATCTATATATGATATTTGCTATGTATATTATTAATATATCAGTTGCTGTGTCTTGTAGGGAAGGAATTAATCAGAATAAAACGTGTGTTGCCTTTCAACTTTAATTTGCTTTGGCAATTATGTTCATACATGGAACAAAATGACACACATATTTTAATTATTTTGTATTTTGCACTGTCCATCTGTACTGTCAGGAGTTTGCACCTAAGCTTTTCACTCAGGTGACAATAAAAGTGGTTTGATTTGATATTTTTGTGACATATTGTGACTCATATCCTGACTGAAAAACATACTTCAACTGTCGGGAAGAAATACATGTTTCTCAAGGATACACCGATAGATAAGACAGAACAACAGACAGATAGGCAGGCAGATGAATGGATTGAAGGATTGACAGATAGACGGACAAACAGTCAGCCAGCCAGACTGGCATGGACAGAGGAGTGGATGGATGGGGGGTGGCCCGGGTGGGGTAACAGATAAATAACAAAAACAGTTGAATTAAAGTAACATTGTACTATACACAACACTCAGTCTCATTCAGATGTTTAACATACAGACAAGAACAGAATAAGGCATTATGGAAATAGTATTAAAGATTAAACAAAACTAATCGTACATTCGATCATAAATAAACTAATATTTCAAAGTTCAACTATGCTAATTGTTAATTAATTATTTATTTATTCTCGCCAAAAAACGATCGCATGTAATTACACTTTTATTTTGACATCATCCTGCTCTCCGGAAATTACGTTTTTGTGTCGCAAATGTCCGTTCCCTCGCATGTCACTGAAGGTAGAGATTGAAAAAAACTAATGTTAGATCATTGACAAGTAATTATGTAATAATGTGTTCCTTGTGTTTTCTCATTCTTTATTGACGACAAATCCAGGCCACAGTGAGGGCACGTTCTGTTAAGCTTTTGCGAGTAACGACATGAACGCGAGTCATTTGTCTAGGTCACTTCTCACTTGATGAACTTGCTGTAAGTTAACGGTGTGAGAGATGTTCGAGGGGCTTGTGCGGGGGGCTTTCAGACACGCTTTAAGAGCATCTGCGGCCGCTCAGTGTCCTGCACTCCGCTCCTGCAGAGCGCTGCACCGAAGCCCTGCGCTGCCGGCCGGACACAATAAGTGGTCCAAAGTGAAGGACATCAAGATACCCAAAGATGCAGCGCGCGCCAGGATGACGGCTAAGTTCACCATGATGATCAGGATTGCAGTCCGAGGTGAGATCATGAAGCTGTGCCTGTGCAGGTTTGTGCTCAGTGGTTCTCAAATCTGTGTGATATGGAATATTGTTTCACATTATGCACTTTTTCAAAACAACACCAGTAGTGTGAATCCTCAAACGTTCAGTACACAGCCGATAGGTGCTAAAATCTGACAGACATGTGAACAATTCAAGTTTACACGTGGTTTACATCTGCTTTACAAATACTCAAATGCTTTTCTATGGCCAAATCTGGTTTCGACTCTGTTTTGCAAGTGCAGATTTTGTGCAGAAAAATGTGTGGTAAATCTGAATTTGGAAAACATTTGTAATCGAATTAAACCCTAGAAATGTTGGACGAAGTAGCAACTTGAATACAAAGCAGCCGTTTCGTGAAATTACAATCTGCGATAAAGTGAAGCTTTAAAAATAAAAAAGCAGAGCTCTACTGTAATAGTCATCACTAAATTACACACTGTGAATTAAAATAAGCCACAAACCGGTTTAATACCTCTTATTTTGGCCGAAAATATTTTGAAACTTTTAACATAATCAATTATAACAATAATTGTATTTATTTATTTTTTTATTGGATCTCCCTCATGCAATATTGTTAAAATAATGTTTTTAAACTTTAAAACTCAAAAAGTTTTAAAATTCAAAAGTGCTTTTAAACAGCCAAATAAACGAACATCGCTTTTTTTAAAGACATCCTAGTTTAAAGCACTTTTGAAATTCTTTTAAAACAATTACTATTTTAGAGGCAGGTTAAAAATTGTGTCCTCAGCTGTACTACATTGGGGGTGTCTCTATAATTATTCATTTAAACTTTTTCAGAGATCATGACATTTCTGGCTGAAAGTCTATACTTGTCTAGCTTCTGTGATGCCATTGTGTTGATGAAAGAAAGTATTTCACAGAACTTTTTGGCAAAATTGACACTTTTTGGTTTTGGTTGTGTTTCAGAAGGAGGACCCAATCCAGAATTTAATATTGCATTGGCACAACTTCTAGAGCAGTGTCGGAACAAGAATCTACCTAAAGCCACCATAGAAGGAGCTATTAAAGGAGCAGTAAGACACATTTAAGAATTGTTTTCTGAGCCCTTTAAACTGCAAGTTGGGGTGGAATGGTGGTTTTAAAAATGATAAAATATTGGAAATAATAGTAATAAAAACATGTTACATAGCAGTTAATTAATTTGCCTTGTCAAAGGCAGATGTTTAAAAAAATACAGTATATAATGATACCAACAATGTCACATGAACGGTAAGCACCATCTTGAAATGATGCCGTGCTAATCCCTGAAATTTCCGTGATCTTGATCTTGTCACCATTCTCACAAAATTACGGAAAATTTAGGGATTTGCGCAATGTCATTTCAAGATGGCGACTCTAAGGGAAAAAAAAACCATTGCCATTCTGTGAGAATACAATACTTTTATTTTTTGGAAGCAAGCGTCTCTGAAACAAACTAGTGCTTTGTTGTTTTTTGTTTATTTGATTCGCAAAGAAAATTGAACCACTGTTTTATACACGTCTGGACTCTCATCTCAATGCATGCTAGCGGTAATAAAAAGAGCTCCTTTTGTATAGCGAAAATATTTCGGAACTCGAGGAAGATAATTTTCGTTATCTAGGACGTTGTCTTGTAATCTAGGATGTTTCATTATCTCGTAATAAAATACAAAAAATACGATAAAAAATCTTTGTTTCAACAGTGCTAAACACAATTATAGATATATTAATTTTGTATTCATTTAGTTAAATCCATCTTTTTTAGAAGTCCAAGCCAGGGGCACAATATTTTTATGAAGCCAAAGGACCAGGTGGTTGTACACTACTCATCGAAGTTTTGACTGACAACAACACACGCTCGCATCAAGAAATTAAACGGATCACTGTAAAACATGGGTGAGTAAATCCCTAAGAAACACAGGTTTTAACATGAACCTTGTAATGTTGATTAAGGTTGTAAAGGTTATAGCCTCTTCTATATATCCATTGATACATTATATTTTAAATACGATTGTTATTTATTTATTTTTTTATTTTATCAGATTTGAATGTGACTGTGAAAAGCGTTTTATAAAGACACTGAACTTAAATTTAAATATTTTACTTTTTTCATTGATCCACAGGGGGGCGCTATGTGAAGGGGCCAGGCGAAACTTTGACAGGAAATGTGTTGTGACAGCATCCAAAGATGGGTTGTCCTCTGAAAGAGCTCTGGAGTTGGCCATTGAAGCAGGAGCGGAAGATGTGCAGGAGACTGAGGATGAGGAAGAAAGAGCCATTTTACAGGTCTAAACAAATGCACCCAACTAGCATGACAGTTTTAGAAAGTTACTGTGTAGCTAAAATGCTGTAGCTAACAGAATTCCAGTTATGTTGTTATGGTAAATGTAACAATTTGATTACAACAGTTATGTAGTAATTCTATTCTATAATGTATATAGCTATGTATGTACACACTCTCTGGACACACTTTTCTACACATTCATGATGCAAATCTCCCATTTAACCACATCCTAAATTCTTTGCAAAATGCAAATAAATGTGTTATGGTTTTATGTGAAAATTCATGTAGATTAGCGTGGAAACGTTTGTTTTAGTGAATAATGTATATAAATTATATTTAAACGGTATTATACTTATTATATTTTAAATATTTGTATATAAAAATTGCATTTTTTTAAATAAAAAAAAATGTTATTCACAAATATTCATTTGAGTTGATATTTTTTGTAGTAAGAGAAATGAACAAAATATGTACAAAATATGTAAATTGTATATTTGTAGTATGTTACATAATGTGTTACATTTGTGTTACAAAATGTTGTAATGTTTGTTTGTTTTCAGTTTATCTGTGAAGTGGCTTCGATGAAGGCTGTGCGAACTGCTCTGGAAAACCTTGGTGTTCATACACTCTCTGCTGGGATTGAATTCATTTCCCACACTCCCTCTGTCCTGACTCAGACTCAGTTAGAAACAGCTTCTGCTCTTACAGAGGCGCTCAACGATTGTCCAGATGTAGTCAAAGTGTGGGACAACATCCAGGCACAGATATAGTGTTCGCATCGTAAAGACTGGCAAATGTGGTGATGACGTTGGACGTTTGTTTTTGGGAGTGATTTTTTTTTTTTTTCATGAACACATCTGTCCCAAGACTCGTCTAGTTCATGAGTCTCATTACATGATAGTTTTCCTTTTTTTTAAAAAAAGGTTTTAATGCCAGCCCGAGGCCTGATCTATAATATAAATTATCAATGGCTGTAATGAAAGGAACGTTTCGTGTGTGGAAATTTTGGATAAAATTATACCCATTGTTATTATCAATGAGATTAAACTGCTGCATTATAAACATTTGCTTATGAACCTCAAGTTAATTACAAATGAAGGCCGAAATAATTAGTCTTTTGTGTCATTGTATTTACTGAGACTGCGTGAATGCCCTCTCTTTGTGGTGTCCCCCAGAAGCAACTGGCAACAGTCAGAAGATAATCCTTCCCTACAAGGTTCTGATATTTGACGTTTCAATAGACAGTGAGTTTTGTGAGCACAGTAAGAGTGATGGTGATGATAAGACATACCCTTACTTAAACAGGGAGGAGCTAAATCCTTTTTGTGCTCTGATTGTAATTATGAGAATTTTGAATTGTACACGATATTTAACATGTAACCAGCGAATAGACATTTATATTGGACTGATAAGGTCATCGTTTTTGTTCTTGTGACTAATCTCACTACCACATTCTGAACTTGATGATGTTTACTTACCAGTCGAATGCAGAAAGAATTTTCCTGAAGACCATACATATACTACAAACTAATTTACATTTTAATGTGCTTAAAAACTCGCTTTCTTGACGGTCCATAGATTAGTAATTGGTAATAATTCTCAGAAATGTCTCTTTTATAGCCTTTTGTCATCAATGTGTAATTAATAATTCACAAGTCAATCTAAAACCATATCAGAGGCCTTGGGTTCAATGGATATCTGGTGGGAGCATTGGCTCAGTATTGATCTTTACTTGTTCACACATTTATTTGTTCATGCGCAACATCAAGCTCTGAGTTGTTAAGAGGTTATTCCTTCGGGCAAAAGCTGGATCCCAATCCTGCCAATAAGAAATAATTGTGCCTTCGTGAACATGTTTTGTTTTTCACAATATTGATTCATGTAAGTGCGGCCAGTGCTGCTGTGTGCACTCGATTGGTTCACACCAATGGGGTTTGTTCCACGTGAGAGTTTGTCAATGTTCTGGGTCAAGCCACAAGGGGACAACTTTATTTCAATTTGCTTCACACTGAAAGGACATTTGGATTATGCACTGTATAAGCACGAGTATTGGGTAGTTTGAGGGGGACGGACAAAATGCAGCACTTACATGGTAAGACCGGGTTTATTATACAACATTCAAATGGAGTGTCTCTCAATTAAGAGCACCAAAACAGGAATGGACTGTAATGTACAAGAGGACCTCACTTTCACGAAGACGATGTTTCTTTGATAATTTCCAATGGAGAGAGATTTTTCCAGTTGGTATGTTTTGATTTAGTTTTCAGTTGTATTGTAAAACTGCATAATTTGTAGAAAATGGTATTAAACAAAAAAGTTATACAAATTTGATAACAAAGAGAAGCCAAAAAACTAACAGAGGCACACATTTGAAAAAAAAAAGGTGTAAAAACTTACTTTCAAAAACTTCGAACTTTCAAAGACGTGGACTTTAAGTCTAAATATTCTATCTTAACGATCATATCTTAAATGGCGTTTATTTATTTAAAAGTGTTTTTAAAAGTCTTCGTAATATCCGTAAAAATGTGTGAGTCATATTAATCCTGACGTAGTCATGTTTTAAAAAAAGAAATACAATTTATAGAGGATTTTTTTTTTTACAAGATTGCAAGAATTCAGCTTGATTATTTTCTATTTTATAGATCTGAAGCCCAGTCTGTGGAACTCTAATTCCAGCTGTGATCGGATGAAAGCGTTAAACAATCTGTCATCATTTAGTCGGCATCTTTGTCAACCTGGACGATCCAAAAGTGAACGTGTTACACCAAAGGTGAAGGAGCGCACACATCATGTTACTGAGAAGGTCACACAGGTGAGACTTTTGACAACAAGCAGAACAACCTATGCTTAAAAGTGAAAAAACTTGCGTACTTTTAAGTTACAGTGCAATTGTTTTACTTCATAAATAAATGGAAAAAAGAAAGGTAGAACTTTTTAAAAATTGTATTGCGGTATTCCATAAAATATTATCAATCAATTTGACATTATTTTTGTTTAAATATTTACTTCTTTGTTTAAATATTTTTGTCTGACAACAGGTTTTTTTTATAATGCAAGTGTGTGCTCATCCTGCTGTTGTTTGCTCATACTTTTCTAGAATGAAGGCATGATCTTTTTGTTAGGATGTTCTCTGTCGCTACATGGATTCCCAATCAGTCAGTTCACTCAACATTGTCTCAGAGATAAACAGGGGAAAGCATGATTTGCATTTGAGCATCCTAAGGGCCAATGAGAAGACTCGATCTGCATATATCTGATCTCTCTCCGTTCCTACAAATAGGAGGATCAGATCAGTCCTTTTGAGCAACCACTAGTATGGGAATGCTGAGTCCAAACACATCACTTGTCTTCCACAATCTAAAGGTCGCTTGCCTCCTGAAAATTCCTCTACTAAAACCTCTACTCAGTTTTGTATCTGATTTGTTACCTATATGTCCTCACATGCAAACTCACCTCACACAAACCAATACGTCCTCACAAACCAAAAAGTCCTCACAAACAAACTTACAGTACACAAACCAATAAGCAGTAAGCCTGTACTGTACAGTGTTTGCAATAGTGGTTTACTGTACATTGTTTCTAGCAAACACTGACTTAGTCTGTAGCAAACACTTGCTTAGCACTACAACAGGCATTTTGTGCTTTGATAAGACCAAGAACTCCAGCTGGCAGGACAATTTCTGTATTTTGACAACCCTGTAGAAGAGAACTTTCAAGTGTGCTCGGTCATATATCAGGCTTTTCTCACATCTTCTACCTTCAGGTTCACCCACCTGCTGTACAGGGTTGACATCTGGATGTTTGTTAGTTGCTCTGTCAAGATTAGTAATCCATGGCTTAATTCTGAGGTCTTTCTGTGTTATTGAAGAAGGAAGATCTGTGATTCTGTCTCCTTTTCAGAACACCGACGGCATGTTACTACTGTAACATTTCAGGATCCCCGAGTGTCAAATACTGGCAGAAAGGGAATGTTTTAGTTACTTTCGTCATATTCTTTGAACTTGTTTTTTTTCTCTTTTTTTTTTCTTTTTTCCTTCATTTTTCATTTTGGCGTGCATTTTATTTTGAAGTAAAATCTTTCCTTATGCAAATGAGGGAACCGAGGTAGCACAAATAATACGTTTTCACTAGTGGACTGGCCATATTAAACATAGACTGCATGTTTAAAGAACTTTTAACACAAGCATAACATACCAGATATAAAAAACAGACTTGATGTTACTATAAAGTTGGTACATTTGCTCTCCCTGCACAGGTTCTTTCTCTAGGTGAGGATGTCTTGCCTGAGTACAAGCTTCAAGCTCCTCTCGATATGCAAAGTTGGATCATGTTGCACTACAGTCCCTTCAAAGCGGTTTGGGACTGGATTATTCTTCTGCTTGTGCTTTACACGGCGGTTTTCACACCGTACTCTGCTGCTTTCCTGCTCAATGAACTGGAAGAGGAGAAAAAGCGCACATGTGGTTACACCTGTAACCCTTTAAACGTGGTCGATGTGATAGTAGATGTTCTGTTCCTCATTGACATTGTGATAAACTTTAGAACAACATACGTAAACCGTAATGATGAAGTGGTTACCCATCCCAAACGCATTGCTATTCATTACATTAAAGGCTGGTTTCTCATTGACATGGTGGCTGCTTTTCCATTCGACCTTCTAATATTCCGGTCTGGATCAGATGAGGTAAATGTGATTTTTTTTTTTTTTTAACTAGTATTTCAAATTCCCAATTGTATTTCTTCTTGTTTTCTACTCTAGTTCATTGTTTGGTTCCACCTGTATCATTTTTCCTTCACTTCACCTCTACTTGTTTCTCATGCCTCAATGTTTCTGTGTGTTTAGTTATTAGCGTCTGATTGTGATTGTGGTATTGCAACAATCATTTTTTATGCATGTACAATGTAATTCAAATATTTGTTTTACAATTTTTTTTGTTGAATGTTACAAATTTTTATTTGTTGAATATGTGTACATACCGTAGATTATTTTGTGAGTTTATATAGCAACCATTCCAGTCAGTGTTATTGTTGTGGTGTTTCCTGTTTTGTTTTGCCATTTAATTCTCCCAGATTCTGTACATTTCACCTCTTTACTGTAACATTTTTAATGCGATAGACTATTGTAGTAATTGTCTTTTAAAACCACAAATGTTATACCTCTCATTCTATGTTTTTTTTTTCCCCCTGCATGATCTGATATGTAGACAACGGCAACACTGATCGGACTGTTGAAGACAGCTCGACTGCTGCGACTGGTCCGTGTAGCACGAAAACTCGACCGATACTCAGAGTATGGAGCTGCCGTCCTCTTTTTACTCATGTGTACCTTTGTGCTGATTGCTCATTGGTTAGCTTGTATCTGGTACGCCATTGGACATGTGGAGAGGCCATACATGAAGACTGGTTGGCTGGATAACCTAGCTGATCAACTGGGCAAGCTTTACAATGACAGTGATGCCAGCTCTGGACCTTCTATTCAGGATAAATACATCACAGCGCTTTACTTCACCTTCAGCAGCCTGACCAGTGTGGGATTTGGGAATGTCTCCCCAAACACCAACTCTGAGAAGATCTTCTCCATCTGTGTCATGGTCATTGGCTGTAAGTATCTGTAGACATAGTTCTTTTAACTGAGTAACGGTAGTCAACAGTCAACTGTACGTATTTATACGACAGCATTTCTGCAAAGTGGTAGACCAAGTAAAACGGTCTTGTGGACACTGCTTTCTAACACTGCGTTGGTGATCTACTTCTAGAGGTGTGATATCCCCTCACTGCAGGGCCATCTGGGGTTTAACCATTTGCCAGAAAAGTGGTACTTGTCTGACTTCATTGTGCCAAGTGTAAAATTTGTTGGATTGGGTTATTTTTCAAAAGCTTGACATTTTAGTCACTAAATAAAAAAGACCTGACTGTTTCAGCAGGACAGTTGCACATTCTTAGCTTTGTGGAACCTTTATCTCTACAAAAAAGCATAGTTCATAGAGACATGGTTGACCGAGGCCAGCCTGGATAACCTATCCTGACCTGCACCGGCCGAGTCCTGACCTCAACCCGATTGGATTGAATTATAGTGCAGACTGAGAGCCAGGCCTTCTTGTCCATCATAAGCGCATGACCTCACAAATGCCCTTCCGGTAGAATGGTCAATATTTCCCATAAATACACTTCTAAACTGTGGACGGCTTTCCCAGAATGACATAATCGAACCCCGTGAATTTGGTATGGGATACCACTTAAGTTCGGATGTGAGTCAGGGCTGGTGAGCAAATGCTTTTGGCAATATATGGTAAATGTGGTAACAAAACTTTGTTGTTAGTTAGATTACATTCCCAAAACACATATGCACTATTTCACCCATGTGAGTGACACAAAGGGTTGTGCGTTAATATGTCACAAACTTCTGCCTGTTTGTTCTGATAATTTTTGTGATCCTTTTTGTACAGATACTTTGGGACACTCTGACAGTGAAAACCACCGTATAAATGTAAAGTATAGATGTGTTGTATATAACATTATTTCTTTAACTTCAGCTCTCATGTATGCCAGCATATTTGGGAACGTCTCAGCAATAATCCAGCGACTATATTCGGGAACGACACGCTATCACAGCCAGATGCTCCGGGTGAAGGAGTTCATCCGCTTCCATCAGATTCCCGGATGCCTGAGACAGAGGATAGAGGAATATTTCCAGCACGCTTGGTCCTACACCAATGGCATTGATATGAATGCGGTACGTTTTCCAAAGCCAGGTCGAGTACAGTATTTGTTTCTACAACTCAGAAATAACTTGAATGACATTTGGTTTTCAATTTATATCTACTAGGTATTAAAAGGTTTTCCTGAGTGTTTGCAAGCTGACATTTGCCTGCATCTTAATCGCAGTCTCCTGCAGAACTGCAAGGCGTTCAGTGACGCGAGCAAAGCCTGTCTCCGAGATCTAGCCAAGCACTTGAAAACCTCACACTCTCCGCCCGGAGACACGCTGTATCACTATGGGGATGCGCTGACATCGCTACACTTCATTTCCCGCGGATCCATTCAGATTTCACGAGAAAACGTTGTTCTTGCTGTACTTGGTAGAATTCCCTCTAAAAGTGGTTTGAGAATTGCTCAACATTGACATCAGACTTAATTCAAAAATCTTGTTCTTTCACAGGAAAAAATGACATCTTTGGTGAACCAATAAATCTTTATGTAGATCCTGGTCGTTGCAATTCTGATGTTACTGCACTTTCCTACTGTGATCTCCATCGCATTCAAAGAGACGACCTCTTGGAGGTGCTGGACATGTACCCTGAGTTTAGCGAGCACTTCTGGAGCAACCTAGAAATCACCTTCAACCTACGAGACGTATGTATACTTTACTAATCACACATTTTATGCTTTCACCGCCCAAGCACCAAGTCGTTCGATCTTAAATTGTTGCCTTTTGTAGAACTTTGTAATGATTGTTGTGGCATCAGGTTGAGGAGCAGTTAACATGGTATGTCATCTGAACGTTTCGTGCTGTACTTCAGCTAAACTAACACATGCTGCACAGGTCTGATCACTTAATTATACTTTACAGGTCTAATAAATGTAATTTAATAATATATTTGTTGCTAAATACACAGTGATGTCATTTATACGAGTACTGTGTGCTATGAACACGGTTTGGTGAGAGTATTATGTTGGGTTGTTATTACTTAATAGTTAAAGAAGTTATACACTATAAAAAACAGTCAAAATACTTTGGACTTGAACATATTAAAAAAAAAAAACAATGTAATGCTTCATTATTGAAAACAAAGTTGCAAAAAAAAGTAACGTCTTAACAATTCTGTACTATTTGGATGGCAATTACAAGGCATTCAAATATACTGGAGCTGTTTTAGGTGACCTCTCTCAACATGGTTATACCTTATAAATTATCCACCTTACCAAGATCCTACCAGTTGACCAAGCTCCTCATCCTAATCTTACAGAACAGTTTACTATTAAATTATTTCATTATTTCAAAATTATATACTTTATTCAGCTTTTAGCTGGGCAATAAAATGAATATACCTCATTCATTTTCATTTGATGCATTCAACTAAAAAATCTGACAAAACAGATGATCAAAACGCCGCCCCGTGAAAGCCTCGAATGTGGTTACCACAGAAGTTATCATCACCACAGCAGAGCCCCAGAAGACAGGCGTAACAGGCCTGGTGAGTGCAAGCTGTCATTTATTATATTTAACCAAAGTACCATGGCATTGTAAAAAAATGCATTTGCTCTGAATGTGGAGAACAGTAACATGTTAATAATTTGAAATTTAAACTCTCAAAACGCATGTTTTTAAATCTCTCAGATGGAATGGATCAGCACTACTCTTACCCATTGGAGACATGTTCTGAACTGGCCTATCACCACTCTCACATGCACTGGCAAGAGTCATGGAGCTGTAGTAGTTCAACTTCACAGTCCAGTGAAAAAATCAGCACGTGTAAAAACAGGGACACTGGGGCGGAGCAAATGGAATATGATTTTCCTGTTGGGAGACTCATGCCACCTAGTGGCGACTCTGGGGTCAGTGTTGGAGCCTGTATGGACAAGAGACAGGGTAGGTATAAAGGTGTATATATCATGAAATATTGATACTTTTTCCTTTATCGAAACTTACTCTTTATATGCGTAAATATATCTGTCTATATCAATATATTTGCTGTCTTTATTTTTCTCCCTGTTTCTTCACGGATCTATCACTATATTAATGTGTTAATCATATTGCCTAAACATGCCATTATTTTTCTTCTTGTTTTAAAATATCTCCGTACACAAGCTCCTCCTCCATCTGGAGTGTGTCATCGATGGCCTGACAGCCGTGCAGCGTTTTTTACTGGAGAGTCTCGGCATTCTCTCTCTGTTCAGACATCTTTTCCGCTTCCGCTGTTTGTAGAACATCAAGCTAACACACTGGAATCCAGACTGGAACTTTTGCAGTGCCAGGTTAACAGGTAGTGGTCTATTTATTCTTCATTTAATAAATCTTAATTTACAATTTTACAGTTGTTGCTTTATCAAGAAAGGAAAGAATAGTTTTACTTTAAATTTAAAAAGACAAAGTGCATATTGTGTAGTGCTCACAGAACAGAAATTGTTGCTGCTTTCATCTTGACATGTTGAAACCTGGTTAGAATACGTCATCCACTTCCCTAACACTGTCAGTTCACTAATCGTTGCATCAGAAGAACTGACACAGGGAATCGGAAATGCTTTTATAAGGGATTATTAAGATTAAAGGAAGTGTGAATTATTGACCCGGTATCATCGGTTGCGTAATGAAGGTGCTGATCATTCTTTTGTGCTGGAAGATAGTCTGCTGTTTCGTCTGTGCTGAGATTTGATCTTGTTGCAAATGTAAATGAGTCTTGGTATGATATAATTAATGGTCATTGAATAGAACTGTCCAGTATATTGGAAAGTTTGCCTTCTAATAAAGTTAATTAGCCAATTCAAGTCTCCGTACTAAATGAATATGCTTAAACAGAAACATATTCTTGCAGATGCTTTGCTTCTTATGCTTCTATTGCTTCTCCAGTGCAATTTCTAGTTTCTTTCCATCAAGTAAAAATACTTAATTGTTGCTGCACAATCTTGATATTACAAGTTGGAGTCACTGAATTGGATGCGGAATGTCAACATTTAACCACCACTTTCTGTTCTATTTCTTCCAGATTAGAAACCAGATTGACGGCAGACATCAGTATGATCCTTGAACTTCTCCAGAGACAGATTGCTCCTGTACCTCCAGCTTATAGCAGAATTTTACCAGACCGCCAGCCTTCCGCCCCAAACATTTCATACAAAAGCCCAGTTTGCGACATATTCCCAATCTCTAACATTCAGTTGGATGATGGAAGTGTTCAGGTAATAATGATTGAAATTTCCAGTCCATTCTTTTATTAACGGATTATTTTTTAATGTGGAGCTGTTATTGGTGTTATGTTTTTGTAGTATTATGTTATTACCGTATTGGCATTATGAAGTGCTGCCTTGTGCTTTACCTGCCTTCCTTATAGACATTATAATTATTTTATAGCATATATAATTGATCTGTAACACAAATATATATGTGTGTGTGTGTGTGTGTGTGTGTGTGTGTGTGTAATAAATACTACAAAATGCCTTTATTTGAAGGTTTTTGTATTAATACATTAAATGCACATTTGCCTATATTTCTAATAGATCTAATAGATTAAATCACTTGTCTCTGTCGTTTCGCAGAGTTCAAGCCAGCAAGACAGCAGATGGAGGTCAATCTCCCAGGGTTCGCTTTCCAGTGGAATTCAAATGGGCGCAGCATCAGATGACTTTGCTTCTGACAAGCAGGAAAAAAAGCTTTTGTTCACACCAACGCATCATCGCGACTTGATTGTGGCCCCAGAAGTGTTTACATCTCCTCGGTTTACATCCTTACCTGGAAACATAACAGAAGCTTCACACGTCAGCGGAGTTCAGAAACATATGTCTGATCCAGTATTAGCCGTCCCATGAATGTGGAAGGAAATATGTGAAGCACTTGCATCTCATTTTGATTTGTCACAAATGCAACAGTTAGTGGAACAATATAATCTATATTTTACTTTATCTATCATACGTGTGACCCTAATCCATCATGTTGGTGTAATGATATACAGTAGTGGACAAAATTATTAGACGGCCTACACAATCGTTATCGTTTGAAAATAATTTCAAAAGTGCTTTTAAACATGAATGCCAGCAGGAGCATCACTAACAGTCTTTCCATTGGAACCTTAAAAGAATTTTGAAGTTGGGCCCAGCAAACAAAGTTATGAATGAAGATCTGGCAATGGGCACAAGAACAAGTCTGCGATTGTCAAATTATTATAATATAAGTTTAATAGCTATACGGAACGCCCCGACTTTTATTCAATGACTAGTTGATCATTTTCTCCCGCAAACTTGTTTATTAAGGAATTATTCAGAAACATTTTAAACAAAAAAAAATGAAATTACAGACAGGTAGTGCACATGTCCCAGATATCAATTTTGGAAAGCGTATGGTACTTGCTAACATTACTAATGTTTTTTTTTTTTTTTTAGAAAAAGGTTTACCTGGATATTGTTTAGCACCTCAGTAGACAATCTTAAATTGGCTCTTTGCCGTCATCACATTCATTGCAAAACTGATGCTAACTCAGAATTAGTTCTCTTATGTCTGACAGACCCAAGGAAAACATTAAGGCATTGAAATCCAGCATCTGAACAAAGACTGAGGAAAACAACCATTTTCATTTTCATGCACTTTGATAAGCGTCGGTTTCATTCCTCTACCATTGCCCAAGCTTCCTCTGCTTTCATATAGTACTGGTTGGCCAGCCGCCCCTTCATGGCCTCCATCGCCGCGTCAGCTGCCTCTGTGAAAAGATCACCTATGGAAGAAACATATTATTTTCTTTAATTGTAATTACAGTTTTAAATTTTAAAACTAATTTTAAAACTTTAATTACAGTTTATTCTTAAAAACACCCCCAAATGTTTTTATTCAGTTTGTAAAATGGAAAAATGTAATTCTACTGCGCTTCTGAATTAGGGATGGAGAACCTATGGCTTGCCGGCCAGATGTGGCTGCAGCTAGCTCTAGGAAAAATCTTAGCTGACATTTAATTCATTCACACATAAATATTTTCTCTGAGTATCAAAAAAAACAGAGTCATGGGGATTTCTCATTTGACTTAATGGAATTTTTTGTTTTTGCTTTGACAGACAATTCAGAAGCCTTTGCGTCATTCTGTGTCAATTGACTGTTTTGGGGATACAGACACTGTTAAACATTAGGTTTAGCTGGTAGAATTTCCAAAAATAAATTTTAAAATTGGGACTAGGGTTTTTGGTTCTTGGCCAAAATTGTTACAACCCCTGTCCTGAAGGGACCTTTCTACCTTTACATCTACTTCAGACACAAGCTTGTAGAGGGAAAACACTGGGATATGATTTGACCATGTTTAAGAACAAATGATTTGCCTCGTAAAGTAATAGTTATCAGTTAATTAAGAAACAGTGATTCGGTTTCATGGTTTGAGTGGGATATACACGCCTGCTCTTTGGGGGTCTGCCTCCAGACTGAAGCCTCCCTCCTGGTACATCTCAGCCAGTCGAGCCATCAGAAGATAGCGCGGCTCGTCCTGCATCCCGTCAAACTCTCCTCCTTCATCATAGTCTGTCATCTTAAGCGCAGAGTCATACCAGAGTACAGCTTGTTTCCAGTCACAAGTCCTGTAGTCATGTCCAGAACACAAGATTTACTCAGTTGCTTAACTAGTTCAGTAAAGGAAGTCAGTGACTTTAAATTACCTATTAGAAGGCAGGTTGGAGCCTGTATCAAAGGCTCGGGCTACTAGAATCATGCTTGGTCTGTCACCAGCCTCAGCCGCCTGCAGGAGGAGGCCGAAGCCTTTCTTCTTGTGCTCCTCCGACTCCTTAGAATAAATGACACGCATTTATCTGCTGCTCTCATAGTTAAACACCATTCCAGTGAGTATTTGCATTTCAGGACACCAAGAAAAAGCAGTCTAGATTTGACAAGCAAAAAAAGGTATAATTTAAAAAAGGAAAAACAATGCATTTTGTGCATTTAAAGAAATTTAAGCACTTTTTCGATAAAAAAAAAGTGTATAATGGAGGTGAGGAGAGAAAAAATGCCATCGTTTATTTCTCTTTGTGGAGAAAGACTTTTATTATTCAATAGTTAAAAAGCTTTTCTGTTGTGTCCTCAGAGGCATTATGGGCAGATTTAGGGAAAGGGAAGTTAAGCACCTCCAGTTCAATCTCTGGTAGAATGTGGTGTGGTAGCAGCAGATAACATTGACCGAGAGCAACTATGGCCTCCAGCTCTCCACACATGGCGGCCCTCTCCAGATGGTACATAGCAGAAACCTGGTCCCACGCTTGATCCTTCTCACAGAAGCGTCCGGCTTCATGGTAGCGAACCATGGCCAAATGAACCTTCAATGAGGAACAAGGCAAAGATTTATTTTACATAAGAACATCCAAGATAGTAAAATGTAGGGTTTTTTTTTAGCTTTGGAAACATATTTGCTTGACGGTAGTTTCTTACCTTGCCTAGGATTGATTTGCCAATCTTTCTTTCAAGAATCATGGAGTTTAGTCTCTCCACCTCCATTGCCACACACGAGGGTCTGTGCACGTGGGCACGAGAGGAATGGAAAAAACTCCACTTTTCTTCCGTCAGCTGCAAAGTTCAACAGAAATGCAAAGTTAGAATTAAATCTACACCATATTAAACACGTTTCTCATTAAAATTAGGCCAATGGGGAAATTTTATGAAATGGGATTTTATGAAAAGAAAATTATTGCAACTCTAAAATCCATCTTGATCAAGGGAGCCTGGTATTCACTAATTATACATTTTGTACATTTATTTAGCTAACCAAATTTAATGGGTTTCATTCCCCATTAAAAAGAAAATAATTTCAAAGCACATATTCAAAATGTACCCAAAATATCTACTATAATGAAAAAATTTATAATGAACTCGATCCACAGATGATCATTAATTAAATAAAAACCCTTAAAAATGTATTCAATATTATGGGAATAATATTTGTACAACATTCCTCAAAGGCTTCTTTATAAAAAGGACTCAGAACAGGTTTGAACAAATTAATCGGAAAAAACGAATTTGACATGTGAGCAACAAACCACGAAATAAACTTGTATCTCATAGTAACACTGTACATGTTTCTTATATACGTACAAATATAGAGTATAAGTCCATAAATAAATACCATTTCACAAAACTGTATTATAGTTTCAGGAAGTTAATGAATAACTAAAGAAGGGCATGCAAATTACACAGATCTCAGAATCTGTTCAGAGTTTACAAATCATAAATTCATGATTTTTGTTTTTTCATAAATCCCTTGTATAACGATCATCAAGCCAAATAGTTTTATCATTCTGCAGAGCAATTCGCTCTTTATCCACTGTATCTCATGAATTTATGAAGTCGGAATATTCTTTAAAGAGATCTGTAGGTATTCCATGAGTAAGTGTTGGAACAGGAGAATGAGGCAGTATGGAAAGGTGAAGGTTACAGTTTAGAGGTGTTATAGTTCAAGGTTGATTTATACAATCATATTAACACTAAACATGGGATGATGGGTTTATGATTAGAAGTTTATTGGATAAACTGTCAGTTACCCGACGAACACTGTCTTCATCCGATTCAGAGAAATGTCTGTTGTAGGTGGATCGGCCCTAAATGGTGGCGCACAAAACCTGCCATCACAAATCTCTACAGACACAAGACCTGTTGCCACATTTACTGATGCAAATATGTCAAAACCTCTAAAATAATTGTACCGAAAATCTTACAAATATAATTAGGTGCTATCAAAAAATTACCAAAATCAGACGCCAATTTCAGACAGCAAATTTAATGAAACTGTTCCTAAACATATTTCAAATCTGAATGGCTAACAGGCCTACATGCTTAGAAAACTGTCCTGAGCAAAACATACATACATAACTTGCTGTTCAATAACCTATTAAACATGATATTTTACAGGGAAAGTAAATCTGACATAAGAAAAAAACAAAAAAAAAACAATGTTTTGGAGTGCTCATTTCTTGGTATAATATTAAATATGGGTGTTCATTTTCTAGACTGATACCGACACTATGCAGTGTGTATCTGCTACCTGAGCGTGATGCTCAACAGGGTCTCCTTCACTCCGTCTCTCGCTCGGATAACCACTGTCTCCTCCATTCTCTGAATCCTGAAATCAGAAGAAAATTCAAAGAGCAGTTCTACTGTCTGCACACTTGTACCGAAAAGCGTGAATGTTTTTGGCCATACCTGCTGATCTGTGTTAGCTCGATGTGTTTCATTCATGTCACTTATAAATGACCAGCCTGTAAAGCAACACAAACTTAACTCCATAAATTCAGAAATAGTAACACCAGTGCATGCAAGTGTTCGGAGCAATGCATGCTAAGCACTAATAACTTTTGTTCCGCAAGTTAAAATTGTGATGTTGCTAATGTAGTTAGTCTGCTGCACAATGTGTTGTTTTGCCAACAAACATCCGTGTGTATTAAATAAGCAATTGTGCAGAAACAGTCAGTAACATCTGTGAATTTCCCTTGAGCAGAGTGAAAAAAGGAGTTTAAACAAAAAAAAAACACTGCCACTGAAATGCAACATTCACATTGATGACACGAAGAAAAACGCAGAAGTCAAAAGAACTATTCTGATGACTGCAGTAACTGCGCTAATGTCTTGACTGTTCCGCTTAATAGTAAGAAAAGTGAAAAAACCACAGTCTGTCCTGTTTACTCTGTAAAAGACGCCCTCTGCTAATATCTATGTGTATCCATTTGATCTATTTATCTACTTTACATGTTTTGATCTTCCGATATTGTTACTACAGAAATGAAAAGCTGCATTCATCTTCTATCAAGACTGTTTTCTGGAATATTCTGGAAAACATCTGTAATCTAATTCATTCTAAGCCTTCATGGTTTCTTTGAAAAAGACAAAGACAAACAATGCTATTTTAGTTGGTTCATACACACGTATTGTTTTCCAGAACCTTCCAGAAAACAATACAGATTGTGCAGATTGTGTTTTAACATTTTGACTAGTTTTCCATGCAGAAAGAGCGAGTTGTAGTCTTACCCATAGGAGAGCGGCCTATGGAGATGCCGACGCTGAGGGGCGAGCAGGGAATGGAGTCATTGTCACTGATTTCATCCACTGAGGAAGTCTCCGACAGGCGGGACAACAGAAGGGGCATGTGTCCGAGTGAGGTGGTCCGGACCCTGGGGGAGCCGCAGTGCTCTTCACACCCCCGGAGGACAGTCTGCGCTGACTGCTTCTCAGCAAGACACAGCAGTTCACATAGTTAAATACCGCCAAGACACACAGCAGGTAACTATATTCTGAGTTTAACACTAATACTTAAGCTTGTCGAATGTGGCAAAAGCCTCAAATTATTCGTTTTTTTAACAAAAAAATCTGAAAACATCAAAAGCAAAAAAAAAAACCATCAAAGCATTTCTTCACCTACACAACTAAAAGTCTGCTACAAAATATCAAAATTTGACATATTTTTGCTAAACAAAAAAATAAAATAGGTCGATATTATACTTGCAGGATAAATCGGTATTGATTAGATCAAAATTTAAACGAAGGCAGAAAATGTAGTTGCTGCTCTAGGTTATAATAAAAATAAATGACATGTCTAATGCTAAACGCCGGTCAGAACTCCAGGTCCGGCCCGGTCCAACACAAGATCCCTCAGCAGTACTGACCAGCAGTTTGTTGGTGCAGTCCAGTTGCGTGGTCTCCGGCGGGGCGAGGTCAAAGCGAGTTAGGCCCATGCTCTTACAGATCTTATTGCACAGGTGAGAGTGGAAGAACAGAGCCATGCCACGAACACCTGGGACACACACGTTCGGATTGTAACTTCACATGTACTTGCTACTTAAGAGTCACGCAGTATTAACACATACCCAAGTTGCCATCTCCAAAGTCCGTCCCTGTCTCAGTGTGGATCTGAGGGTCCGTGTACAGGTCACCAACACCCTGTATGTCCACCACAATCAGCTGGTGTCCAGAGCGCTCGAAAGTGAAATGGCTGAATGCCTACAACAGTACAAGTATTAAACCATTAGTAATAACACACAGTGGAGTACAGAGCTTGCCTTGACGTGAGTGACGTAAATATACACATGTTGAAGTGAACACACAGACACAAACACATCCACACACACAGAGCAACCTTCAGGCTACAACTGTCCGTAATTACAATTCATAGTAAAAACTGTAGAAACATAGTAGAAGTTGTTTTTTTGGATTGTGAGGATTTAAGATATAACTAGCAACATGTTTACCTGTGGAGTAAGGCGCATGTTGTCATCTCTTACAAAGCCAGAGTTGGAGTTGTACTTTGTGTATTTTCCCTCAATGTAGTGCTCCAGATGAAACAGTGGGTTACCAGGCCGAGCCGTCATCTCAACCACACACATCTGCATGATGTCGACCTGACAAAACACAGAAAACCACATAGTTCAGAATCAGACTCTTAGTGCAGCTTCAGTATCAGTGAAAGTGTTCATTACAAAAAATCTCTATGTGCTTTATATGGTGTGTAAATCATCATGTGGTAAAATACTACTGTTCAATAGCCTGTTCTTTACTATAAATGTCACATTTTACATAACCAAAAACAAAGTGCAAAAGGGAAAAGAAGATGACATTACTGAACTGGTATACCCATGTCTAAAAACCTTAAATGAAATAATCCTTCTTAGAATGGATGGCCTTTGGTGTGTTTTTTTTTTTGCTGAGCGTAAAGGACAGTAGTGTGTATGACAGGTTGATCCAGAGCACGAGAGTCGCCGTCACAAATGGCTAAGCTTTCGTGTAGATTATCAATCCTGAGCGTCTAAGGCAGTTTAATAAAAAAATACGGAATATTTCTCTGGAAACTCTATAAAATGTTAAAAATCTTTTTATGTTCAATCAAACATAAAAAAATTTTAAGACCAGATATAAAGTATATACATGTTTATGTTCAAAATGATTACGCTTTAATGATATAACTATGTGATTACGTAAATATTATAGGAACACTATAATTTAGTATTACTATAAAACTAATCTAAGAAATATATTTTCTTATAAGCTGATCATGACATTTAATTTTGTTGTTTGTTTTCTAAATGTGCTTTTAATTTTTTTTAAATCAGCAATTTCAGTGGCGTGCCTGTTTGGGGGGTCTGTGCCGGTTGTATTCCTCGCCCCATAATTTAGCTTCCATCTGTAGCTTCACATCTTCAAAGTAAACGTCTCTGTCCACGGGCTCCATGTAGCGCTTTGTCACGTAGTTACAGGCTGATTTCCAGTTACTGCTGTGAGAAAAGTTTGACAGCTTCTTCCTACAAAAAGAAAAGTTACATTTGCATTTTAATAAAGAGACACAAACTCGCAAAAATTGACTTTCTGCAACACTTCCTGTTAGTGACCCATATGTGTCTGTCTGTCTGTAAATCTACATGATTTTGAACACCTCAAGCTGTATATTCAGTAAAGTGAGGGAGTTTGTCAACATGAACGGATCAACATTGTGTTCTGCTTTTTACCACCCGGTGAAGTTAAACCACACAGTGTAAAACCCTTCTAATTCGACAATAACCAGGTTGAGTTTGTGGAATTAACTACTAGAAATTTTAAACAAATCCCTAGTCAGATAGCGCCGTGGGAAAAATGACACCTTGTTTTCGTGACCTTATAAACACACAAAAAAATGGAATTATTTCACACTCACATACACAGATATACATATTTCTGCGGTTATTTTTTCATTATGCTCTCCACACTTTTCTGCTCTTTATTTCTCTCTTATGTGCTCTGCACACGTATCTGCTCTTTTTCACACGTCACTTTTTCCAGTTACACACAAGGCGAGCAAACTTCCTTTCTTTCGCACAAATACCACTTCACAATCATCACTAGTCGTACTTGAGATGCTGAATGATCTAAAATTCTATGCTTGAGCCAGTGTTTTCTTACGCGGTCAGTAAGGAGACGACATCGCTAGGAAGGTTGAGTGTGAACTGACAGCCAGTAGAACCGGCAACATGAAGAACAGCTTTTTTTAAAGTCAGAGAAAGTCGGTCTTGTTCCATTGGTTTATTTTTTCATCAGAAAGTCTTTTTCCTAGCCACTGTGACATTGTTGGTTGCTCCCTGGTCATAATCATTCACCAGTTTTCACCAGTGTTAAATTCTCACTCAATCGTTCTGTTTATTTCATACATCTTAATTAAACTGGGATTAATTAAGTATTTATCAATCTGTGTGTGTGTGTGTGTGTGTGTGTGTGTGTGTGTCTGTCTAGGTCCTCTGGGACAATTTGGAACAGTAAAAAGCCCCAATATAATATGATATATAACTGCATTGAATTAAATTGAACTCTTGTAAAGTGTGTTCTGTGTGGTGTAGAAACAAACTATTATCATGGCATTACACATTCAATAAAAGGTAGGTGTATTTCTAAATAAGTTCTCTCTCCGTTTTACTCCGTCTTCTCCTCAGACACTTTCCAGCCCGACAAGTGTCTGATTGCTCCTCATTCTAACCTCATCTGTGCGGTGAGTTTAAACAGTGTGAGAGGACCGTGCACGACAAGAACCATTTTAGAAAAGCAAATTTAAGGACAGGAGTCTTGAGATAATTGCCACAAAAATGTGTGCTATATACACGTATGTACAAATTGGGCTTTAAAGTCATTTTGAATTATAAAAAGACAGATTTCTAAAAGTGATCTATTTATATGCTATTTCTATTGAAATAAAAAAGTTTTATATTTAGTTGCACATAAGCCAAAACATCCATGGCACAAGTAGTTGAACAGGCAGCATTGTTCAAACAGACTTGTTATCTATCATCAAACTTTGTTTTTATAATATTTTCTTTGAGCTTTGGGCAGAAATGGACAGAAATCTTTCACAGATGAGACGAGCTGCACAGGAATGCTGAGCAGAAATGGACGGCATGTTAACACAGGTATCTTTTCAGCTGTTGGTTTGACCAGAGACAGTGAAATGTGCTAGAATATTCTGTTGTTCAACTGTCCAACAATAACTCGTTTTTAATGAACTTCACAAGCTTTTATTTTATTTATTATTTTATGATGTTTTGAGAACTTGAGCGATTATTCATTTATTAAATAATACTACAAATAATACTACTTTCTGTGGTCTCGCTCGTTCTGACATATACTCCATCACACACTCTCAGGTCAGCAGACCAAATAATTCAGGCCAACAGACAAACAGGAAACAATCCGGACAGGTTAATTCACTTCAAGTTTTACATTTTTTTTTCCAAAAACACATGCACTTTCCTTATCAGCACACCAGCCTGCACATACCTGACAAATAAACATACAGAAATCTTAACAGACACACAGCAGTTTACAATTGTGTGTTTTACTGATAGCACGACAATCCTGTTCATTTATTGAGTGTGATGGCTTATACAGTGGTGAAATCACAGAATTCTGTCAATAATATCCATCATCCGTTGGGTGTGTAAATCCCTGAAAGACCCAGACAGTTCCTGGCCTGTGGCAGTTTATGTGGATAATACTTATATTAAATTTATGCCCCAATTCTGATGAAAAATTATAAAAGTTGTAATGGGCATTTTGTGAACATTTTGGCAAAATTCTAAATCAGCAAAAATGTAGATGCATTATGATGTGCCAAAGTCGAAACGCAAAAATCTGAAATGCAACAAAAAAATCTTAAACAAAGTCGAAAAAAAAAAAAATGTTTGCAAACAAAGAAAACATTTTCTTAATAAATGTACGTTTATTTTTTGAAGCACCAAAATTTAAATATGTAAAGTTAACGCAGTGTATTAGTAAGTTACTTTTAGCTTTTCTTGAAACATGGTGTGTTTCATATGGTATAAAATACTGTAAAAAAAAGGCTTTGGACACTGAGACTCAAGTCTTGTTTAATTTCTTTCAGTGTGGCTCCACAATTATGACCACAATTAGCATTACAAGCCACTAATACAACAATTATAGAGGAACACTGGCAACAAGAACAAATACATGCTAGCTGAACTATTCATGTGAGCTCAAACTTTATTGAGAATATGCAATTGAATATTTTCTGTTTTCTACATCCGACTGTAACAAACCATACATGTCAACGAGTGTGTGCTTGCTTAACACCAATAATGCTGGGATGTAAAATTGATAAGAGTCAGGCAAACAAGAGCACAACATTATGAGATTATAATAAATTCAGGTGGACTTACGATCTAAAGCACTCCCGCATTGCTCCTCTTCCAAATGGCTGTAAAGTTAAGACCAATAATGAACAAAACAGGAAGACAAAAGTAGGTAATCAAAAGACAAAAACAAATAAAAGTAATTTAATTTAATTTCAATTTCATATAAAAATATATTTGGTGCTAAAAGAGATTGAGCTACATTTGCAGTAGATTTTTACCTGAGAGGAAACCTTGATGAATATTTCATCCTTCACCCATTCTCCAGTAACCGCATTGTATCTAAACGATTCAAAAACATTTGTAAGAATTTAAATTGAAATTAAATAATTGCAGTCTTTCAAACCATTTTTGTATTTAAGCAATTGTAAAAAGCTTTGTATGCTTTTTTTTTTTTTAAACCTGAAANATTTGACATGACACTATCTTTTTTTAACAGAGAAACCTGTAGGATTTGATGTAGTTATCACGGTCTTGTTCAGTCTCCTGTGTGCAGGCAACTTATGTACATTTCTTGGTTCAAAAGTCAATGCACCATTAGTATTTTACATGTCTACAAATATCTTCTGTACATAGGCAAACATTTTACTCGTTTCAAATTGGTGCTTAATAAGCAAAGAAATTGTGTGATTTTAAATAACACACAGTACAATGAAATCCAATAATTTCCAGAATTGGAAAATACATAATATTAAAATACTTTTTTAGGCAAGATGTGTTCATATTTTAACATTCTATAATAGAATTATAGACCTGTATCGAGTACAACACTCCGTCTCGATTTCCTCCAGATGAAACTCAGCCCATGGATCCGGCATGGCTTTGGCTTTTTCAATTGCATGTTTCCAAGTAGCCTATGAAAGAAAAAAAAAAGAAAAATCGCTTCCATAAATAACAGCGCCGTTTACATCCTGTTTCAGGACTAGATATGCTTAGATGTGATTGGAGGTGGATTTACAGTGGTGGGTGAGAGCAGGAATGGGTAAAGATGAAACAGGGCAATATAGCGTAAAGAACACACAACAATTCTTTGAACAAAATCACCACTATCTGCTACTGTAATATAACATGGGAAAATAGAAATCATGAAACATCAGCAGGGATGCAACAATTGTTGGCTTATTTAATCAGTCCCACATTTTATTCAAAATAGTGTTTATAAGGCTGGAATCTGAAATTGAATTAAAAACTTTAAACTATAAAGTCAGCAGAATCTTTTCTGTGGCTCAACTAGTTGTGGGTTTAATTCTTATGTAAAGTATATAGTCTGAACGCAGAAATTGATTTCCTAAAAAAATATTTTAGTAGATTTTTATAAAATCTAGCTATTGCTAGACCGAGACTTACATTAAAAGTATAAGATAAGACTTAACGGTTACAAGACACAGTCTAAGAGAAACTGAATCTGTGTAATAGAAGTCTCATCATACAATGACCCACAGACATTCTACAAAAATAGCCAGTGGACCTTGACCCCATGGCAAAGGTCACACCCCGACCTTTCCCTTTAAGTGGTCACAGAGCAAAAGCGAAGCCACGATCCTAAAAGTGTGGAAACGTAATCCACGTGCCACTAATGTGGAAGTTTCATCTGAGCACGCGTGTAAGAGCTTAAAATCTTTGCAGTCATTGAACATTCTATCCCTGTATTCCTGACAGATAATATCGAAAAAGCATGCAGTCTAGGCAGGGAGTTACAATGAAGCGTGAGGCAAGATGGATTAATGAGATCTGGGAGAGGAGTAAAGGTGTAGAAAGAGGTTTTCAACATACCCGACCTTTCTCAGTTAAAGACCCAAACCTGACACAGTGCATGTCCTGCTCGGAGTCATTTTTCTTCTATATTGGAGGAATAAACAAACCCATTTAAAAAAAATAATAAATAAATAAATCACAGATACTGCAAATGAAATTGAATTATTTAGACTACAGCTACGGAACACGTTTTCAAAATTACAATTAAGATGGTGAGTGTGTCAGTCTACACAGCAGAGAGAGTGAGTGCATTATCACTTCACTGATAAAAAAAGCTGGATGTTTTCTGTTTAAAATCAATCGATTATTAGTGAGTTTTTGTTGCAACAAACTGGTTTTATTTACTTCTGCACAATCATCACAATCGCACACTATTTCCATTGACAACTGATACTGTTACACGGATATTCTCAGGATTCTCAGAAAATACGATTTACCAAAAAAACAAGCCCTAGCAGGGTCTGACTGATCTGAAATATTAGACTTAAAATAGGACATATTCAACATCAGCAGAGCAGAAAGAGACACACTGTTGCTATGTTGCCATGCTTTTCATACTGTATCGTTACATTTACATTACATCTTGGCTTCTATCTATCTATTATACTATTATACAAAGTGACACACGCTGCTTTACAAACTACATAACAAATTACTTTTTCATACGCAACAATAGTGTATATCATAAAATACTGTATTACAGTCTAATATAATAAGTGTATTCCGTTTTGTTCTTTCTGAAAATAAATAAATAAATGAATGGATCTCAACGAGTTCAGATGTTTTTTTTTGGGTATGGCGCAGAGCTGTGGACATGATTGATGAATGGAAACGGAGAGAAAATGTACTGGCTTCCTCTTGCTTTTCCTTCCCTGCTTTTCTGTTCCTCTAACATTTACGCTACATTAGCTCGAGTCTGAATTTCACTCTCACTTGTTGAAAGACACTTTCTTCATCTCATCAACACTCACTGACAGAAAGATTCCAGCTTTTTATAAAAAAAAAATTCCTGCTGATTATTTAAACACAATGACGGTAGACAAAGACTGAAAACAAAACTTGGTTAATAATATGAAGCCAACTTTCTTATGGGAAACATGAACAAAGCAAACATGTTCTTTTCAAAGCAGCTCAAGAGAAGTGGATCCGGTCCTATCTTTATTTGGACTCTCGGTTAGCGTTGTTCCACTCACGCCAAGGCGTCAGTCATTTTAGGAGAATTTCTGCAAGGGTTTTTTTTTTGTGGACGCTTGCGTAACAACTGACAGTACGCCTACGGTAGTATTTCTTACCTTGTAAGTGAAGGAATTCTTGGGCAGTGAATTAGAAAGCACTTTGTTTGGAACAGGGCTCTTTGGAGAGTCACAGGCAACTGTGTTTTGGTTTATGTGGTCGTCAGTGATGGGGAAGATGCAGATGTCATCTTCTTCGTCGTCGCTTGCACCGCTGTCTTTAAACGACACCCTGTTCTTGGCAAACCCATTGCTCGGGCCATCTCGAGGGCTTCCCACCTCCTCCATGCTGAACATGAGCTCCTCTTCAGCCATGATGGCTTACTCTGCTGTCCACGAAAGCTAAACACAAGACCAGCGCACAATTACACGGACTTACAGTATATTCTTCTCGACTGGTGAATGTAAAAATGGTCATAGTTTGTACTCCTAGCGTTCGTATTGCAAATACGTTTGATCCTCCCATGTGTTTGCACACTACGTTTGTTTTGACGTTAGACAGACTGCTATTAAAAGTTAAACCCAACAGCATGTAAGGTGTTGCTGATAACAGGCAGCATAAAGATACATGTCCGCATTACTTACCTTGGTGTGTTGTAATATTCTAGTTGGAACTCATAACGTCTATCCACGACAGATACTCTCTCGTGTTGTTCCTATCCTCCTGTCGTGCTCGGTCGAGACCAGCAACACAACACATCGACCGTTGTAGCGCGTGTTTATAACACAGCAAACAGTGACAGCTTCACTGCATCTCCGCAGGAGCATGTGTGTAGTACGTGACAGGCGCGAACGAATGTTCCCTTACGTCGCTGAGTTCCCGATCCTCGCATAGCTCAGCACACGGACGCTTGTCGCGTGGGTATTTAGCCCCCTAGTGGCGGATTTCACACCCAATATTTACGTCTACGCGGTTTAAAATGTGTCAGTTCATTATGAAAAAAGGTTAGCAATCCGAGCAAATGGTAAAAAAAGAGAGCATTGTGTGTGATAATTATAGGATACGCGTGACGCAATCGATCACATGACCGTTTATGGGGGAGCTCGTGTCGATATTTGGAATGTGAGTTAAACTGAGGGTGAAATCTACTTAAGCAAAGGCGCAGTGACGCGCGTAGAAAAGCAAAAAAATCGATATTAATGTGCAAATCTGTTTTGCTGTTTCACAAGCTTTACAAGAATAAACATATCTAACGAAGGGGAAAAAAGTAAAACGACAAACAGAATAAAATTACTTTCAATATGGATTATTAATAAAAAAAACGATGCATGTTATAATAAAGCACGAACAAGATCAATTAAAATAACGACATGTTGAGTAACGTGTCAAGCATTTTCTTTCATTTAAGTCCATGTGCACAGTGTTGCATATTTATAAGATGATCTATCGAGAACCTATTGTGTCAGCGTTCAAGTTGACTTTCGACCAATCAGATTGTCGGAAAGAGCGAGCGTCACACTACCTAGTTAATATGCAAGTGGAACGGTGAGTTCGTGGGGGCTGGGTATCATGGGCGGTTCTTAGTCCGCCACACTAATGCGGACAATCTGCACGTAACACAGCGGCTGCAGAAGAGAAAGCAAGCAAGCAAGCGTTACGTTCCCGGATTGATCTTTAGGAAGCAATATTTTATGAACAAACATAGATCAACAAACCAACCGAAATGCATATACAGTAGAGTGTTTTGGTGGATATTTTAATGGAACACATTTACCGACTCTTTGTCGGTAGCGTGGCCGAGTGGTCTAAGGCGCTGGATTTAGGCTCCAGTCATTTCGATGGCGTGGGTTCGAATCCCACCGCTGCCATGTCATGTTTTTTTGATAAGGATCGATCGAAGGAATGATAATTAACTGTCACTATATAAAACAAACGGTTTGCTGCCATCTTTCATGAATAAGAAATCTAATAAGCAAGGACAATAAAGTGAAATCTTAAACGTGAGGGTCTTTTGTGAGTTCCTCAAGCCCCTGATTTAGCCTCTTAGCGGCTAGCAAAATAGATTTTTCCCATGAGGTCAAGCCATCCAGCCTATTTTAAGGTCTCTCGTTGCAGTGTGATAGAGTGTGAAACGAGGCTAATGATGATGAAGAACAGAGTTGTGGTCCATTCCAGAGACAGTTTCCACTATGGGTGGTCTGAACCGCTCACCAGGGCCTAGAAGTCAGAGCTACTGAACAGAGCGACAAGAGCCAAAAGTTAAAATAGACCGAAAAAAAAGTGTATGAAATAAAACACTATTGTAAAAGCTTTTCTGAACAAACACCTCTTAGAATAGGATAGGATGGTATTGTAATAATACCAGTCAGGAAATGTTGAACACAGTTTTTACAAAAAAGTGAAATACAACCAAAAACATTGTTATGGTTATACGTTTAGATTTGACAAAATAATTCACACACCATGCCAAACATATGTATAGTGAGTGAGTTTGGCCACTAGGGACAATATCAAAACGTGCTCTGCATTGAGTGAAGTAAACACACAGAAATCTGTGGGCAGCCTTAAGACTGTCCTGCACCCTGTTTTGTGTTAGTGGACTGCAAGTGGTTAGGAGAAGAATAGAAAAAGAAACCACATACACCAGTTCATGAAGTCTAAACTACGTAGATTTACTAAACTAAACATATAAAAAGTTGTCTAATTTAGCCTCTTGTATTATACCAATCAGAATCTACAAAATTATTGGCTGCAAGAAAAAGTTGTTTCTTTGTGCTTGAATCTGGAAACTTGATATCTATAAATTCTTGGATCTATATGTCTCATTTCATTGTTTTACATTAGGATATGTAATAAAACATGTTCCATGTATTCTACACATTGGGCCTGGGACTGCAGGACACGACTGTCCTTCACGTTACTGAGCAACGGCATAGAAGAGGTGGTCTGGTCATTACACTGAGCATCAGGACCTAATAACCTCTTTATCTGCACTGACCTTCTTTTATCAACGGGCAAGCACAAATAAACACCCGGTGCAGTTTATGTTAATCTGGAATTTACCCAACGTCCCAAGTCTTAGCTAGGTCTTTGCTCTCCTGCACATCAAGCATACAAATTGGTGAAAGACTATTTTATAAAATGCTTTTTCTACTTACAAATGTTTTATATGAGGTGTTAGGGGTTTAATACATTTTCTAATAAAGTTTTTTTTTAATAAAGTTTAATAAATAACTCCGTCGGAAAGCCTGTAATAGAAAAAAATTGTGGTCTTCAATACATTTAGTATGGTTGTGTCTGTTGTGCTACATCATTTACTTAAATCTCATTAATTGATCCCTTCATTCATTGTCGAAATGTGTCATACTTGGACGTTCTTTCAATAGTTCTCTTCAATATATTGAGAATTGACAAAACCACAGTGTAAAATATTACCCAATGTGACAGTATCAAAGGAAAAAAGTAATTCACAATGACAAATGAATTCATTTGTGCACGTGGACACTTTATTAAATTTACATCTGTACA
This sequence comes from Paedocypris carbunculus, assembly GCA_028128575.1. Taxonomy (NCBI): domain Eukaryota; kingdom Metazoa; phylum Chordata; class Actinopteri; order Cypriniformes; genus Paedocypris; species Paedocypris carbunculus. The sequence goes on along the minus strand of SOMO01000013.1, from coordinate 1,029,353 downwards.
TTTTAAATGGACAAATACCAGGATAATTTCTTGAAAGTCAACTTTATATATAGTTTCTTACTGACAAATAGTCACAAAATCACAATGTTGGTAAAATTTGCTTGTATGACTAAATTTTCCCATCTTGTCAGAATAAAAGCAAACAATCTTGGGGTTATGCAGTAGAATAAATACTGTCTTTATATTTCGTCGACGAAAGGAGTGTTGGCCAAGTGTCCGCTGGAGGCCATAGTCTTCCTGCCCGACATAAACTTTTTTGCTGCCTAAAAAAAAAGGTTGTGTTACATTGCATTGTGTTACAAACACAAGTTTTGATAAAATCAAACGTTATCAGACGCTTTTTGAAAAAGTTATTTTGTGGATTCACTGTTCTTTTGTACAGCTATAATAGTTATTATTATTATATTATTAGATTTACATTACATGAATTACAATAGCATTGGAAAAACAAAATGTTCTGTGTATTAGGTTTTGCAAAAAAAAAAAACAAAAATACAGTACAGTACAGCTCCACCGTTAAACATGGTTAAAACAGGTAAGTGATTATCTACAGTATTACCAGTAGCTCTTTTTATTAAGTTTCTGCTCCAATGAGGATACAGTGGTTTAATCTGGCTTGATACTTACATTCACAACATCAGCTGAAGTCACAGAATCAATTTTCTGGGCCACAGCCTCAGGAGGATGGTAGGTGCCTTCTGCAAGTGCTTGTGAACCAATAGCTTCCATTAAACCCTCAGAGCTCTCAATGGACATCAGATACTGAGCTGTCAACTGCTTCCTGTTCAAATAAACATGCATGCGCTTAACATGTAAAATACAACGAGGAGATCTTTCACTTGCACAACTAAAGCAAACTTACTGTGCTCTGCTGAGGTCAGTGGGGTCGAGGTTTCCTTGTGCGATCCCTTCAACCTCACCAACTGCTGCTTTGATCACCTGATGGAAAACAGCAGCACCTCCAGTTTTCACCTCTATACACTCTTTAGTCAGATGTGTGAAAATACATCTCAAAATATAAGTAAAATAAGTGAGTGTAATTTATTTACCTCCACATAACATTTATTTATATGTTATCAATGCTGTTTATACACGCACACACACCTAATGAACTACTGACTCCATTTTGTTTGTGTTTTTACTATAGTTCTACACACATGTATTCATGTAAAACTAAACATTCATATTTGTATAGTGTAAAAGATGTTTTCAAATATTACTCTGAAAAACATACGTCTTTGGCCACGTCAGGCTGGCAAATAGCGTAGAAACCAAAGAGACCAGACTCTGTGTAGTTGGCGTTGAAGGCAGACACCTGCAGACATCACGGAGATGATGAAGCAGAGGTCTGGGAGAGGACGTGCAGGTGTACTCACATCAAACGGATGAGTGGTGACCTTGGAGACGGCCTGACTCAGTTTGCTGGTAGAGTTGGAGCCTCTCTTAATGTACGGCCCTGAACCCAGCACATGCTGCAGGACGCTGAATGCGGTGACATCAGCGGATGCTGCACTCGCCCCCTCACTCACTACAGCAGCATGCAGCAGCCCACCACCAGTCGACTGTCTCAGCTCCCCTAAACAAGAGACAACAGTCAATATGCTTCACACAGGTCTGTAGTTTAAGAGTTCTGAATGACAACGCTGATATGCATGTTCAATGAAACACCCTAGGCTTTGTTTCTGTCTGTTACTTATTGTGTAAGATTTCATTTTGACCAAACCTCATACTTCACGGTTATATTGTAAATTATTTTTGATCGATTAATGCTCAATTGAATTATGAAAGTGTGAATTAGTTACTACTGTAAATGTGTTGCCCTCACAACATTATTGTATTGTATTCACCTTTTTAGATCACATTTCAGAAGCATTACCAAATAAGGACAAAAATTGTTCCTATCCATAAAATATATATTTACCCAAAAAGCCTCAAGTTAAAAAACAAAAAAAGGTTTTACAACTAGGAATCATGGTTTGGGGAGAAAAGATGTTCCTTACCTCCACGATACACCGCTTTAGACCCGGAGGAGCCCATTCCACTGCGTATGTTCAGGAACTGTTCCCCAACCTGCTTCAACACAGCATGATCCACTCCTGCACAAGACATTCAGTGCAATTACAATTACATTTTCAGATTTGGAGATCTTGGAATTGTGCAAACAGATATTTATACCAATTGTTCACAATTTGTGATATCTTTATAATTTTACCATCAATATTTCAGTATGAAGTTAAAAAAAAAAAAAAGCATACCAAGTCCAACAAGAGCCATTCTTGCACTTGTAAAGTTGTTTTGAACAAATGTGTGCATCTGCAGAAGAAGAACAGAACGGGTAAACATATTGATTAGCCATGTGTCTTGCTTGGCATCAGACTCAAACGGTTTATTTAATCTTGTTTAAGGCAGAAAGGTTAAGATGCCAGTTGTGGTACAGACTAGTTTTAATCAGCATCTTCCTGATATCAAAGTTCAACTACCAACAATCTACTTGAAATGAGTTTCAATTGCACGTTATTTTGGAATAGGAATGCACATTCTTAAATGTCTAATATCCTGGGGTTGATGTTAGTATGTCACAGAGTTCTACATCACCATATCTTACCTGTTCTGCAGTGATCTGACCCAACATGTGCTCTGGACAGTATAATGAATTGGACAGGGCATTTTTATAAGCAGCAGCATGCAGGTTCTCAATGACACCTATTGATGAACATAAAAACAGAGTACTATCAATACTCTTCTTTGTCAACCAACCTCAGAACATTATATGATTATTTCATGAGGTGATTTTTCTCATAGAACAAAATGGTGCCTACCAATCTGCGGACTCTGCTTAGCAAGTTCTCTATCAACTTTCACCCGACCAACAAGATCAGACACTTCCCATGAACGAAACTCGGGTGCAGTAGTAACATTGATCAGATACTCCATTACAGTGTCACTGAAAGAGCAAACAGACATGTTAGTAACACAAAATCCATGGACATCATCAGAAAAATGTATGTTTGTTTCTCTTCTCACATGTGATCTCTCAAGCAGTCCACAGTGTAGGCCATCACTTCCCTGGAGTTTGACACACTAAAAACAAGACAACACTGCTAATGTTACATGTTTCTTTTATGTATATTTACAATTCCAATACTGTATATTTTTCTGCACTGGTTTATTTTAATTTAGCTGCATGTATTAGTACAAAGACATTTACACACACACACACACACACACACACACACACACACACACACACACACACACACACACACACACACACACACACACAC
>SOMO01000013.1:984644-995568 GCA_028128575.1 Paedocypris carbunculus | reverse complement strand
AGAGAGAGAGAGAGAGAGAGAGAGAGAGAGAGAGAGAGAGAGAGAGAGAGAGAGAGAGAGAGAGACAAACACCGTGTAGTATGTGCGACCAAGCTAAAAATAGAAATAGATTCTGGAATCATGTCCACAAAGTCCACAATGGACGCACACGCCACAGCGTATTTAATTTTCGCTAAAAGTTAAAATGCACCAAATAAAAACGAAACATGTCGTTTAAAAAAGTGCAGAAACAACAACTACACGTTTGGTCCACAGTCGTGATTCTACAAAAGTGATCACAAATTCCATTTTTCTCATTGAAAATAACAAACTATTGCAAAAAATGTTGCAAATATTTTCATTTACTTTTCTTTGTCAAAATAAAAAACTAAATAAAAATGTTAACAGCAGATTTAATTTGTACAAATTAAAAATCTGTTTTGTTTAACTTTGGTCAGGAATGTTAATTTATTATTTTAATAATTCATATAATAAACCTTTAGTGAGAAACACCCAATGGTTTTGTGCTGGACATTGAAAGGACCAAAGATAGAGTGACCAACTTCCTCATGCTCACAACAGCTGTGTGACCCTTCTTCTCTCTCATCACTGACACGCACATGCATTTACATTGTAGTGGGGTTCCACCACTAACATACATCCCCCCATATTTTCCAACCAAAACTCAAGTGTAACTTCAGTCTTAAAATCTCATCTTGACCATTAAACAGGTCTTCAGAATTGTAAGTGCCAACTGGGCCTTTCTCTGTATAGAAACCTAGCATTTAGGGCCCCACTTTGGCCTAAAAGCCTGTACACAAGCACTAAACTCACTGAATAGTATTCACTTGAGGTTTGGAGTGGCATGCAGCAGAACAGAATGAATGTCGCATTGATAAGGTGAAAGTTCCCTCCGTGAAACATCTAGATTTCTATGATCTCCTACTCCTACATGCAGTAATTGTGACCCATCATATTTTAATAGGGCGAAGTAAAATATATGTAGTCTGGATCACTTGCTTCAGTCCGACAAAGTCAGCTGTCACTAACGTCTCAACACAAGATGTTGCAATAAAGTGTCACGGTATACCGGTAGGTATCTTCAGATAGTTGCGCAACATTGTAAATACTGTAGTTTAAACAGAATATCTAATTTTTTTACAATTGAACACAAATCCTTAACTTGCACAAGCTACTGTACAGAGAAAAGTGCTTGTACTTTATTATTGTACATTCTATGAGGAGAAGAATGTTTTGGTGCTCGTGTTGTTTCGTCAATCGTCCTTTCTTTTGTAATCGGTGCTCTGACAAAAGTGGCGGAAAAATGTCTTGTGTGCGTCCGGCACACGGCCACATCACTCAGCAACACTTTCATTCAGTCAAGCAAACAATTTGTGTCTGTCCAAAGAGCGACCAGGAAATCTCTGGATATAACAGTCGAATTTGCCAAGTCCTTTAGAGTCTGTTACAATGGGAATATACTGCACTTTTGTTTAATGAGAAACATTTTATTATAAATGCTTTTTTTTAATTATCAATGATACCTGGAAGACCCTGCGCTCCTCTGTTCTTGATAATTATATTACTGTGCCGACCTGTCCAGCATCTGTCAAAGATCTATCAGCACATCAGCTGCAAACACAGACGGAACTCCAACTCTAGACCATTCAGGGACACGTAAATAGTCCAGCAGATAGCAACTGGACCGCGGGAATATTCTGCTTTTATAGGCAGGAAGTGAACAGGAAGCAGCCAGCCTAGGGAATGCTCTCTAATCACAGAGACGTGTACTTGTCTCTTGCAAAAATGATTAAGTTGATGTTTCACAGTTAATAACAAGTAGAGAAAATGGGTGACAATTTTCCTGCAAGAGACGTGCGAAGAAATCACTTTTATTAAATCAATAAAATCCACAAACACTTCAGTGTGGATACTGGACGAGTGTAACCTCTTTTATAGTCATATAAGAAACGCTTCACATCTCACATCAGCGGATGCTGCTGTAATAGTCACAAAGTGTCTTTTGTAATGAAGTGACCAGTGGAAAACCATCTTCATTTCCTGTTTCACATTCATCAGTGAACGTTACTTCAGACGAAAAACAAAGCTCGTACTAAACAGAGCCGCGTGAAAGTCAGAGCAAACATGAATTCAACTGACAAAGATTAAATTAACAAATGTTAATAAAACTTAAAAGATTGCTAATATTTCTAGCTGAAATTCTGAGAAAATCTCCATATTTATTAAAGATGTTCAATTGTAGGGTTTAAAATCAAGTAGGAACAAAAAGTAGGATGATACGTACTGTATATGAAACGAAAAATCACAACATAATTTCATATAATTTGGAATCCACAATCATTTAATATGTTTTGGTGTATTTTCAGATGAATACCAGTTGATTTCTTTTAAAATCACCAAAATTGTAAAGACAACATTAGAAATGTATAAAGACTATAATCAGAAAACTCTTGGTTCCAACCCCCTACAGCTGCACCACGGATTTTCTGGTCTGAATGCTTCAGCATACCAAGACATTTTGGACAATTCTAGGCTCCCAGCTTTGTGGGAACGGTGTAGGGCTGAACTCTTCCTCTTACACAAAGCAAGGTCCATAGGGACATGGATGACAAGAATCTGTTGTGAATGAACTCGAATGGCCTGCGCAGTCCTACACATGAACACTTAGATCAGTTTGATCTCACCTGCCATAAAGCTGAAGTTTTTTCTTACACTTTCGTATTTCCGTGGTAAAATAAAATGTATTGTGGTTAATAAAGCTATATAAAGCGCATATATTTTTCCACTTCACCTTTTCGACATGGTGTGTATTCAGTATATTATTTTTTTCACTCAGCTAGATTATTTTTATTTACATCACTAAAAATACCATTCTAAACAACATTTTTTTTACACAGTTGCTTATCTATATCAGCATTATTAGAACTGTGTGTGTGGACTATTGAGATTTTTGGTGGAAAAAAAAAAGTCTTAAGCTGTTGTGGTCTGAAGGAAGAAACATCTAACCTCTCAGCTCAAAGCATATCTCCACATTCCCCAAACCATCTGCCAACAACAAACCTTTAAATAACGGGAACTCTCGAGCTCAGGCGAACAAAAAGTATTCTAGCACTACTATTTAAAACATATCTTACTGTATTCCCTACAAAATAGTGTTAAATAAAAACTTTGCACTCTTCCTGATTTTGGAGATTTAAAGTTGATTCAAGTTTCACACTTTAATGTTCCAAATAATCAAATAATTAAAGTAAAAACAACAGACACAAGGAAACAAAAGATGTTCTCTACCGTAAAAAATGTTAAGGCCACCACTTGATGTAACCTGATAAAGTACACTGTAAGTATTTAAGTACAGTTAGTCTTAACACGCTGTAACATATTTTACGTCCATTTGGCTTAGCAGAAATGGGGGTATAGAAGAATCAGAATCTTCTTTATTGGCCGAGTTTGCACAAGGAGTTTGATTCGGTCTCTTCTCCTACTCGTACATTACTGAACTGTAAAAACATTTTGACAGTCTTCGACAGATAACATTACACAGCTACATTGCACACATTTTTTGTTGCCCCTAATAAATTATGGCACTGATTGGAGAGTTCAGCTCAGTCACAGTCTGGGGGAAGGAGTGGACTCGCTGTCTTGTGGGTCTGTGGACCGGCACAGTTGAGCACAGACATTCTAAAGTCATCTCAAACAGACTGAGATTGCTGAGTGCAAGTGAGTTCATCCTAGTGAAGTACAGACTAAGTTAGGGACTTTGTGGACTGGCTTCAGCAAAACTGAATGCGATGGAAAAACTTGGCACGGGTGGTAGATTCTCACAGGTTGTCACAATACAGCTATTGTGGGCGGTGTTATGAGCAGCAAGAGAAAAGCAACATCCGGCACTTTCTGCGTGATGCTACTAAGAAGAGAGAGACATGTTGGACATCTGGATTCCCAAACTCACACCACCTCACTTCCTACGATGTGGAAGACAAAAATGCAGCTGGAAGACAAGCTGGACCGGGCAGCCAATGCAGATGCCCAAGAGAGGACAGGTCAGAGCCACGTGAACTCTTCCAGAAGATGCTCCAACATCTGCAACATGTTTTTGGATTACAAACATGTTTGGAATGCAATTCACCAGTTTCACTTTATTATTTCTCCATTTGTCTAGAATGCTGTGCTCACTTTACTGAAAGATTTTTAATAATATTTTTTTTTTATTTATTATTATTCTTTATAATTTATTATATTAAGGCAACGGTGAGACCAATAAAGCTTATTCTTTTTCTTCTAGCAATTATCTGTGTTTAAATCCCATCAACATCAAGGTACAAACAACACCATAAAAGTATCAGCATTTAAACGGGTTCTTACTTTCACTAAAGAAGATTCTCAGTAGAAGCAGGCTGATCCAACTCACCATAGAAACTAGAGTGACAAATTCTGCTGTCTACCAAAACAGGAGGAGAAAGTTTGGTCATCTCTTTGTTACCTCTATTAAGTTTGGACTAACTATTGCTGGAAGAACCTGATCTAGCGAACGAAGATCAGAAGTTGGTCTGTTGGTCAGCAGCTGCTGTTTCACTGTGCCTAGCTTGAACAACACTTCATTATTTATTGCACAAGTACACACAATATAAAAAGTAGAAACCCTCGATCAAACTGTTTGACAGCTCCGGCACAGATGAATGAAGAGACTGAGAGGAAAGCTCTTGTGAGAACAGACAATCGCTGTGTTTCCAGCCCGTTTCACTCCAGAGTTGATGAGCAAACACACACACACACACACACACACACACACACACACACACACACGCGCGCACCTATGTTTCCTTAAATGTGAAATGAATAACGGTCCATTGACTCCACCAGGAGGCCGAGATGTTCGAGCTTGGTCGATACAAAGACACCGCAGACAGACAGCCATTCATTCCACTACTCCCAAGAACCCCACGCCATTGATGAAGCTGCCGACAAAAAACGGTCTAGTATTTTAACCCAGACACCCGGTGCCAACCCAGTCCACATCAGCGCGAGCACGGGAGTCACGTCCTCTCGACGTCTCATCACGCGCGCGCACACACACACACACACACACACACGCACGCGCGCGTTCAAACGACAACCTTGCGGTAAAGTTTTCTTTCTCTTTATTTCTGACCATGTGTGGTGTGAAACGCCGTTTTGGTGTATTAGTCTGTAACCAGGTTGTTAGATCTGGTTTAAACGAGTTCGTGGCCTTGCGAGAGCAGCAGTTCGGTGACACAGTGGTGTTTCAGAGGGCAGGGCTCAATCCAAGAGGAAAAGGCGGAAGTTTGGGTTTAAGCCAGAACTTCGGGAAACTTTAATTGACCGGTGAAGTCCCCGTCTTTGCTTCCACTTAACCTAACAGCAGTGTAATTAACTCTTCTGTCTTTTAAAAGACCCGTAAACTCTTACCCTGACCAGGTTGCTGACGGCTGCCTGCACGGCGGCGACAGGAGCGGTAAGATCCGGGATGGCTTTCCCGTCCACCTCTCCCTCCTCGTGCATGATAACCAGATGAGAGATCTGTTGAGCCACCGGCTCCAGGATACTCTCGATCGTCTTAGTGTGGAAGACCGGCATGGTGGGATGTACAATCACAGCAAAATATTATTCCAATTCCAAAAATGTTTATAGAATCCAAACTAATCGAACTTGGGGAAAAAAGCTCCCTCCACGAATACTCTGGCGACTCCTCCTGTAACTTACTGACTACTGTAGGAAGCAAGTGAACTACTAAACGAGTTCTTCTGAACCGAGTCAGTTTGGGCGAGCAAACAACTCAATGAATCTTTTCATACAATCCATTACCTGCGCGTAATGTTACAACGCAAACGTCTAGTGCGCTAGTATCGATTCATCCAATAAAACCAGTTTAAATTGTAATATTCATATGTTTAAAGAAAAACCGACGCACGATTTAAAAAATATTCACTGGAATGAGCCGTTCATGTAAACCGAGATGCTTCAAAATCTGATGAACAATCACTACTTACGCCCACACACCATTGACCAATCAAGAAGCAACCGCTGGCGCATTCCTGGATGTGATTGGCTATTGTTAGAAAACGTCGGAACGCACTGCCTGTGAAGTTTGTTCGAAGCGAGGGTTCGGCTCCAATGACGTATTACATTCTCATGCCCAAAAAAGGAAACGGTCCTGGATGGAGAATTCCATGAAACAGCGGGCAAAGCCACGGAATGTAAGGTTCGTAAATGTTAAGCGTTCCTTCAAATATTTTACAATGAACAAAATATAATTCAAAAGTAAATAAATATCAATCATCTCAAGAGTCATAAAACATTTGTAACTATAAAAATAATTAATAATTATTATTAAATCAGTTTTTATACTAATATATTTAAATGATAAATCATTGTGTAATAGGTATGAGCTAATTAAAAAATATAGCAAGAAATGGCCTTGTTATTTGCATATTATTAGATCAGAAACTTAAACCATAAAAAAGTGCATTTGTTGTGAGAGTAGTAAGGGTATATTTTAAACCCAACCCTAACCACCTTCCCCCCACAAAAAAGAACCCACCGGAAGTGTCTCAAGGCAAACAGTGTCACCAAATATGGCAAAGTTTGAGCAAAAGAATGAGGGAAGCCCGTTCAAAGTAAACAGCCCAAAATCTGTACCCACGTGGCCTATCTGAAGGTTCTGGTAATATTCCGTTCATTTGCCATGTGTGTATTCTTTTTAGAATGCCACATCAGTACAATCTCTATTTCGGTTTTGTTCAACAAAACAAAATCATACAAACTAACAAAAGAGATATTTCTGTATATTGCATTTTATTGTTGTAAAGAAGCGGAACATAAATACATTTATTTTGTTTTATAACTTGAGTGTCCAGTTGGGATCATAAACAAAAACACCAAGTGCAATGACCCGGCGACCTTGACCTTGACCTCAAGCAGAGGTGTCAAAGAGGCGGTCAATCATGTCTTCCACCTGCTCGGGGGAGTAGCGATGATACTTCTCTGGGTTTTTGGTAAACGATATGTTGGCACACCTACACAGACACATCAGCTTAGATAAGACCCCCGGGTGATAGAAGAGGACGTTAGAGTGGTGTGGAGGCTTACCGCTGGAGGAACGTCCTGTAAGCCTCTGAAACTATCTTCTTCTGTGCGTATCTGATAGCATCTCTTTGCTCCTTATCAGGAATGGCCCAGCCCTTCTGAATCTTACACAATTCTTCCAGACCATCATTGAAACCCTGCCAACACATATCTGCCATTAAAACCATTCTCACATCACTATTTTATTAAATCTCAAGCAAAAGACACACACAGACCTTGAACTTGTCCTTGATGATTTGTCGTTCCTTGTCCTTTAGCTGTGTGTGAGAAGAAGATACATTTGTATTTACTTTGTATACTTTTAGTTAACCCTTTACACTTTTGGATATTTATATACATGCAGTTACAGGTATAAAAAAGTACTTGAGCACTATAATGATATCATGTGGTATTGCCAATTAAACCTATTTTTCTATTTCTGAGCTGCACATGTTTCTATTCTATATCTTTGTTCGCTGTTGTTGTTAATTATTATTGTTTTACAACAACAAGACATTATTATCGTTTAATAGTATTACTATTAATATCCTGCATATCCTTTTTCTTACAGTTTATCTGTGGCAGTTTCAGTAATCGAATTTCCCCACTGTGGGATCAATAAAGTCCATCCATCTATCCATCCATCCATCCATCGAAATCTCTGTGACAATTAAGTTTACACAGAAACCAGATTTTTGGTATTTTTGCATTTTAAACGTGAGTGTAAATGTCTTCTCTTATTGTCATGCTGTGACATGTTCTGCTCTAAACCAGCGCACTTCTGTCCCACTGAAGTCTCCTGAATAGTCAGTAAGACTTTTTGGAAAACTCAAAAGCAAGAGTTGTTGAAGCATGCACATGAGCTGAAAGCCTGGAAGGAGTTTAGCAGTTTGCTGCTTCTCTTCACCTTGGTTCCTGGCTGGAAGACTGGGATGTTTCCATCCTTCAGATGCTCTGTGACCTTCAGCCAGCTATGTGGGGAAAAAAGTCTGAAAAACATTTTTCAATATTCATTTAGATTAACAAGCACTAGTCAGCGTGTGTGTGTTACCTGCGCTGGTAGTTTTGAATCTCTAGCTCGATGAGCTCTCTGTAGGAACTTTCCACCTTTTTATGGGTCACAGCCACTAGATGGATCAGCTCCGACCTAAGGACACAGACAGGTGTGTGTGTCTGGCATGTAAAGCAGAACATCCACATCTCTTACTTCTCCAGAGACTTGAGGATGTAGTTGTAATTGTTATTCAAAAAAACAGCTCGCAGTGCTGGATCCTCAAACACTTTAGCCTTGTTGGACAGATTCAGCTGAAGGTTCCCCAGAACTTTGTCTGCAATTCACAATTCAAGCAAGCTCTTATGTTGGTTCACATTGTTTCATCCAAACTCACTTTATTACTCACTTTCATCCAAACTGTTTATTATAAAACATCACAAGCAGTTACGTTTAAAGGACTATTCTAAATGTTCTAACACTATTATAATATCTATATATTTAGTATTTTGTTTTAGCTTTTAGTTGTGAGGAAAATCATTTTAAAGAAATAATAAAGTGTGTGTATACTAAGTAAAAACGAATCATCTGCTTAAGTGAGACTTATTAAGGTTGAATTACAGATGTATGTGCTGAGGAGTCTGCGGCTGAACTCGGAGCTGTAGCTGCTGGCCGACGAGCTGTTCTCTGCAAACAACACACACACAAAACATGAAGCATTACATGTACAAGTACAGACAATACACCAATCAAATAAAGCAGAGTTCTACTTTAGCATTGGTTATTCTCGACAAATGGGGTGAGTGATCAGATCACCACTTACAGGAATTACTCTTTTAAATGAGCAACTAAAACATTTTATTAAAACATTTCTTTTAAATTAAAATTTTGGTTTTGCTTCCCGAAAAACGAGGCCAAATCCAAAGTTTAAAATGAAAATGTTTCAATTTAGCTNGAAGAAGGGAAGAAAGAGTAAAGAGCGAGAAGTTAAAACATGTTAGTGAAGAGATTCAGCAGTAATAAGCCATTAGAATGGAAGAAAAAAGGCAGCGTGCCAGGCTGAGCACACACACACACACACAATACACAGGTAAGCAGGAGAAATTAGAGTTTACATGCAAAATATATTGAAAATAATAATAAAAATAAGTAATTAATAAGAATAAAAAAGGAAAACATGTATGTTATCAGTATCACTCAATCTTCACTTTTGGTTTTCAAAAAAAGGTAATTTTTTTCTTATTTTAAAAAGAGAATTTATTCCATTTCAGTCGGGAAACAGGAACGCCAGCTTGTTTTGTACGTGTTTAGTTTTGTAATTCTGAGCACGTTGTGCCACTTTCTTAAGGTGCAAAAAATATTTTGAAAATTTTTGCGTTCACAAAAAAGAATAAGGCAGTTCACTTTTGAACACTCATTCGTGTAGAATCAGGTTTATAAACAATTAGTCATTGAAAACATTTGTATTTTACGAAGAATACTGAAAAACGGTTAAAAAACAAAACCGTCTCTCGCTGTGCAGTCGACATGGCATAAATTGCCATGCCTATTCTCAAGACATTTTAATAATGTGCTCATAATAAAACCAGTGTTCATATGTAAAGAAACTACAATTTGAGACCAATGATGAGTCGCAAATTCATTTGTGAATGGAGGCACTTATTTAAATAACTGAATAATATTTAAACGAATAAGAGGAAAGAAAGGTACTGTAATATTATGTGATGTATAATCATAATACTGTACATTTAAGAATAATATTTGGAATATTTAGAAATATAATACAGAAAAAAATGATTTGAGTTTCAAAAAACCAAATGTTATAAAAACTTCAGAATAAATCTCAAGACTTTTAGTAAACAAATTCTCTGTTGTTACTACGTTGAGAGGAAGGTTATACCTTGAGAAGCCAACATGGCCCCCGCTGTCTCCTGAAAGTCCAGCAGCTGCTGCAGGAACAGAATGGCCTGACAAAAAAAAAAAAAATACGACCAATTACGTACTAAATATTTATTTTACTGCTGAAATGACAGGAAATAGACTATAAAAGAACACCCACGTTGCTTGTAAGCTCATGCACCGTCCCATCTTTTGGCATGTTGTACTCTTTATCAGGATCGTTCTGTCAGAGAATTAGTGGCACTATTATTTTTACACACACACACACACACACACACACACCTTGATGCTGTCTGCAAACTCCTCCAGTGCTTTGGCTCCGGTGGTCTCCATAGATGTGATAAGAGCTGGGAGCTTGTTCTTGGTGCTGGCGGCCGTCCCCTGTACCAACACAAGAAAATGACATCACAGTAACATGCAACATTACTAGTATTGTAGGAGATGGCCAGGTTTATAATCAGATTATGCAAAATAATATATTTATATACTTTTAATCTCTGTAAGATGTCAAATAAATACTCCAAAATGTAGATATACTCTAAACTAACATGTGCCGTGTATTAGTTTAGAACTGATTATTGTTTATTGTTCAACTGTGACGTTCAAACGTTCAAGCGGCCATAAAAACCCTGCTTGTCCTTAGGCTGTTACATAGCTTTAACTTGATCTGAAGCTCAATCCTGTCATAAATTATTTTCAAAATGTGCGACAGTTTCAATATTTGCTCTGATTCCCAGGCCTTACTTAAAACAAAATGTTTCCCCAACCTGTAACGTAGAATCAAAGTCGGGTTTGGTCTGTTTGAGGTGGCGCAGGATGGGGAAGATGGTGAGAACAGCGGAGTAGTCGTGTCTCATGATGGCACGACGGGCTGCTGAAACAATGTTATCCCCCTCCAGAATCAAATTATCAAGAGCTTCCTGTGCACACACACACACACACACACACACA